>KE154921.1:91286-128382 GCA_000411075.1 Sisymbrium irio | reverse complement strand
AAATTATATTACATAATATATATCATATACTATAGTTTTAAAATTAATGTTTTCTATTGAATATATATTCAGTAAACATATGTTATTTTAATGGTAAATAAAGTAAGGTCAATTAATAGTAAATAATGTATGTTTTGAAAATTAACATGTCATAAATAAATTATGCTGGCCTATCAAATCCAGAAAATAAATAAACAAAAACAAAAATAATTTTCGCACAACGAAAAAATTTGAAGAACAAAACGGAGATATCAAAATAAAAAAACCTAAAAGAACATGACTGTAAAAACGTTAATAAAATGAATAAAATTTGAATGGATTAACACAATGTCATCTTAATATACAAAAAAACGAAAATTTAAATAGAAAAATAAAAAAGTATTTCATAACATATTATAAACATCACAAAAGTATGAAAATGTAGTAGACGGTAAACTGGAAATCATAATAGGATTTAACGAAAATAAAATAAAAACGAGCATTCTGAAGATAGAAAATATGTACCATTATTGTACTAGTAAGATTTTTGAACATGAATGAAATAAATCGAAATGAAATATATCTAAAATTTACAAAAGTTAATAGATTAAAAATATAAACTATTTATAATTTATTCATTTACATTAACCTTAATGTAGAATAAAAAAGCTTAGTTACATAAGAAAACCAGAGTAAATTCAATCGAATCCAAACGAACCTGCATTAAACCAAAAAGAGCATTACCTGTCATGCAATCGAAGCAGTATTGTTGTCCACACAACATTGGTGAAGCTTTTTCGATTGGGAAACTTTCCAAGCATATCAGACAACAAAACTACAAAGATAAAGATGACATCAAGTTCATGTTCATCAAATCACAGAACAACGAAACTACAAAGATAAAGATGACATCAAAGTTCATGATCATCAAATCAAAGAAGAAGATCAAAGATAAAACCAGAAGTTAGCTCATCATCATCCGTTGAACAACTGGAAGAACCCCGATATATGGACCCGTCGATAGTTCCATCAAACCAACTGTCCAGTACATCATCGTAGAACTAAAGCATCATCTTTGTTGATCATCAATAATTTGGAGAGTTTCTCAACTGCCATCTATTGGTATCATTTTACTAACGATATTGTTAAAATCTCGAAGAACAAGAAATGAGCTAAGGGAAAGTTCGTTTTGGTTTTATAAGAGGGAAAGATAAATTCAAATAGACTTGCCAGTTCGGTTTAAACAGTTATTCGGTTAGTTCAATTGACCCGCAGATTCGGTTATTTCGGATTTTATAATTTCTTGCCGAATTGAACCGGGTTTATGATTCAAATTTGGTCGAACTCAAATAATTTCGGGTATATTTGGTTAGTTCGGTTATATAAATTTATCGGTTCAATTCTATTATATAATTGGGTTGATTGATTAAATGGGACAAAGCAAATGAAAAAAAAAAAAAAACAAATTAATTCTCCTAGAAACGAAGCCGTCTTCATCAGAAAAAGCCCTTATCAAAAACGAAAAGAAAAAGCCCATTTTGATGGATTATAGTCTGAAAGATAAGTCACGTGCACCTATCACGTGATCTTCTTCTTTAACAATATTACACATCGAGACGAGTGAGTGTTAGGGTTTTTGTTTCTCTGACGAGACTTTGAGATGGCGCTTAGAGGAGTATGGCAGCTCCAGAAGCTGGTAGTGAGCTACTGTAATTGGGGAGGTAGCAGTAGAGGCATAAGGTATTACATCCGATTGATTTGATCTATACAATCAATTTTGCTCTTTTATGCTCTCTTGTTCTTCTTGTGCAAAGTAATGAATCGTTACCATTTCGTAAGTTAGGCACTACTGAACATCTTTGATGCCTTCTTGTTGTTTACAGAGCCTTTATGGAATCAGAGTTGCCTTGTCTGATTGAGAAGAATCCGCAGCTGGATGTGGTGACAGAGCTTTCAAGGGGACAACATCCTTACCTCAAGGGCATTTACAGTATGTCACCAATCTTTCTCCTTTTCTTACCCTTTTATCATTTACAAGCCAATGCAAAAGTGATCTTAATTGATATTAAGCTTCTTTGTTTTAGGGAATAGAAATGAAAGGGTGGTTTGTGTGAAGAACATGGATCCCCAAGAAGTGCTTCTGAACGCAACAAGGCTTAGGAACTCTCTTGGCAGGAAAGTGGTGAAGCTGAGGACTAGACATGTCACCAAACACCCGAGTGTTCAAGGCACCTGGACAACAGCTGTCAAGTTCTGACAACGTTTCTTCTTCTTCTAGTTCTTGTCTTGTGTTGAATCGAATGTTGCAAGTATCAGGATTTTTTCCTTGTTAACTGTAACTGCAATCCCAAGTTGTTTCTACTGTCACTTTCGCATGAGTCGAGTCGGTAATAAGATTTGGAAAAGTTTATTGGTACATTTCATTCTGCTGAATTCGTTTCCATATTGTTTCATCGAAAATTGCTGAGTTGGAGCTGTGGTATGTCGTACTTTTGTATTACAGAGAATTGTCAGAGAACTTGAAACTTTTCATTTATCTGTTATTTGTCACAAGTACCATAAATCAGACAAGCCCCTGTCAAATATCCATCCTAATAACAGTTAAGCCGACATATACATTTTGACATGTAAAAAGACAAAGAAAATTGATGGTAGAAGAACTTGGACTTGGGATGGAGAGAACTTGAGAAGCTGTTTTGATTTTTGGTAAATTAGGGATTTAGCTTATGTTTTCTGGTATTGGAGGTAACGAAGCAGAGTTGTTGTCTGTATCACCACGGCTAGTTGAGGACGAGTGTGACTTGAGATGCGACAATGCCACTTCTAGCATCACTTCCACTTCTTTCTTGTACTGTGTTGAAAAAAAGTATCAAAACCAAATGTATCAATCAGAATAAACCTATTCTGGCGGTATCTTGAGCTAGTCAGATCGGAATAAGAACAAAAACTAACCTCATCAATTGCTCCTGCTTTAATCTTCGATTGCATCAAGCACCATTTCTTGAAATGTACACCTGTCGATGAATACAAGAGAGCATTTCATACATTACTACACACACACACACTTCGGGATAAGTGGTAACCCTGAAACGAATTACTTACCAACTCTTATATCTATTACAGTGGAAGTCTCATCTTTCGCTTCCAATCGCCATCGACAATGGACCTGATACAAACAATATTAAAAAACATGCCAAGCTGATATTCTTAATAATGGGTTGCAAAGAGAATGATAATGAACTAAGAACCAGATTTTACTCATAAATTGACGCACCTCAAAGTAAGAACCAAACGGAACATCATGTGGCTGTTGCACAGTTTCAAAAACCTGAACGAAGGGATGATACAAGTATAATCAGATGGGATACCTATTCATTTTGATTCTAGAATCTGAACAACAGTAGCAATTACTATTTTTACACGTGAATAGATTTTCGCTGAATCATTCTTAGTTTCTTACCAGTATTTTCTTATCTGGTGATAGAACAACGTGCTGCCATTCCGTCACAGCAGTGTCTGGTGGACACATAGGACTATTACAAATGGATCTAAACTTAATCTCTCTAACTTGACCATCATATTCTTCAGCAGTGTGCCAAGGCTCAATCTGAAAGATCACAGATCGACAACAACAAAGTTCCAGAGAAGTTTAATCTAAGGAGCGCAGCTTTTAAAGCCTATGTATGAAGGATAATGATCTAGATAGTAACACCAAACTTACATTAAGATTCTTATCCTTCCGTGCAGATCTGTACTCATTAGTATACGTTGAATCATCAGCCAACAAGACATTCAGGACTTGCTCAGGTGTACTTGCGAAAACATCCTGCTTACAAGAGTATGATGCATAAATGTCAAGAAAACAACTATAGCACTAACAAGAAGAAACAAATGCTTACATTGTAAATGCCGACAAGGACTTCCTCCTTGATGAAAGCCTGAAATTTTTCAGGTACAGCTGCAGTATCTTCAGGAGCTTTAACTTGTACTTTACCGCCTCCTTTCACAGAGCTACTATGAGCACGTAAGGCAGATTCTGCTCTTTCCTATAGGCCACCAATAAGCCACCAAAAATTTGAAAAATGTTTAGATTTCAGGAAATCATATCAAATTTCTTAACCAGCCAAATATTAACCAGATCACGTAAGAGACACCTTCTTTTCAACTTCTAACATCGCATGATAATTATTAACTGCACGCTGCAATGCTTTGAGTGTATGGTTCCTGTTCCAAAACGATGCAAATTTATACCTCACTCTACCTGAAATAAAGAAGGAATTCCATAGAGACATAAACATAACAAAGTACCAGAACAGATAAAATTTCGAAATCTCTTTGGTCCTACAGGGAAAAGACTAGGCCAGAAATCAAATGTGAAAATGTTCTCGCTGGCTTCTGAGGTAAAGCAGGAACTATCAAAAAAGTGTTTGCTGAAGATAAAGAAAGACATGAAATTTGATTTAATCACGAAACTGAAATTCCAATAATAAACTTAAGTCTCTAACCATCAGGAGTTCCAAGAGGAGGAACACCATGTCCACCAGCGCCCATCCGTAGTATGATTGTTATAGCTGGGTTTATCAATGCATGCTGACTTCTACGGATCTATAGTAAACGATAAAACAATTATGTATGATTACTCCGGATATCAGTTCAAATCAACAGAAATTTTCAGTGGTCGAGAAAAAAACATTACCTCATCTATATCTCCCAGAGGTACAACTACCTGCAAAATGAGACGGGGAGTAAGTTTTTAGCATTAATTCATAGAACTCAGACTATAGTTTTAAAACTAAAGGAGCATTAACCTTCATTTGCTTAGAGAAAACATTGGAGTGAAAACATATGTGCCACGCAGAAACATATATTCGGCCATGATACAAGAATGACCTCTCCAGGGCACATGAATAGCTGTGCTCAACAACCTATATTAAAATTGCACAGACCTAGTTAGAGCGTTGGACATATAAAGGAAATCCCATCTCAGGCACATGATTTTTTAACTCTCGTAGGGGATTACAGGAATACGGTTAGTACTGATTTACAATTTTACATACCTCATCAGGTAGGAGATCAAATATTGTCTGCAGCGGCCCTGGCTTTTGATGTACAATTGTTGGGCCTTGCTGATCCAACGTTACCCTTCTTCTACAGGCGCCAGCATATCCAGTAATAGCCCTACAAATGAAAATCCAATTTGTGCAAAGTCTTAAACCACAAAGTCTCTATCAAGTGATATACTCAGAGGTGCAGTTTCATTAAAAAAATGAAAACGTGGCCAAATCCAACTTGGAGAAAGATATCCCGCTCATGCAAACAGACGAAACTTGAATCTACCAATTGTCATCGACCAAGAAAAATTCAACTCGACTCTCTAAACAAGATAAACCCTTTACTCAAAAAATTTGAAGAAGAGCGGACTACCTAGAAGCATTCACGGGTAGTTTGATCGCATTAATGTTCAGGCAAACCTGACAAACAGAATTGGATTAGCCTCTAAAGAAACAAGACCCTTCACTCGAAAAACATGCAAACAGAAACTAGGAGAAAACATACCTGTCCGGATGGGCTATCTAATGAGTGCCACACTGGACCTGTCTGGCCTTCACGTTCAACGTTAATAGTTACAGAGCCAAGGACCGTACTTTTCCAAATGATATCCCAGTCATGAATTGTAACATTGATCTGCCATAACAAAACGTATGTTAAATGTTTAAAATCTTTATGATTTTAACATAAAAAGGTGGTCCGGAGGTGAATGTTTTGCATCCGAAATTATCAATTAAACGAGTGCTTTTCAGTATTCTTCACCAATTCATATGTAAGCGAAAGATTTCATCCTTGAAGATACCACGGGGTTGAACATAAAAATCAACCTTACGCCTAGGCTTCTCATGGTAATTCTAAACAAATGTAAGTTAACTAAGTTCCCTGCATCGGCCAACTAAGTTTCCTAAAGCATCTTAAAGTTTTAAAATGATGATAACCTTAACAGGAAGCTCATCTGTGGGAAAATTGAACTCTTCACCCCACATTGGATTCCTCGAGCCAGGGACCATGGAACTAAAACAAGCAAAGAGATATATTAGAGACAGACTCAACAACCAAACCACCAATATATGTATATTTCTTTCTTTTTGGATAGATAGTTTTTTGGATAGATAGTGGTTGTTGAGAATAAGCTATAGGACAGCTTAAAAGAGAAAGAAATTAAAAAAAGTTGCTCACATGCTCTTCTCTACAAAGTTGTAACCTATCCAACAAAAATAAAAAAGATGATCTTAAAGAACCTGAATCGCTTTTCTGATCCACAGTTTACAATAGCATAAGGATCTGATGTTCCATTTAAGTTAGCACCAATGAGATTCTTAGCAGCCAGCAGTTCCACCTGTTAATAAAAGAAAAACAAAAAGTTAGTATTCAGACAAGCAGAAGAATCATAAGAACCAGTTTCAGACAGTACATTACCTTGATGATATACGCAGCATTTGTCTGAGTGTCTCCTCTCAACTGTCCTATCTACACAAAAATAACTGCAACTCAAAAACTTTCGAAAATTACTCCACGAAAGTATTTTTCAAAAAATGCCCCAAATTCGAAAGGGGAAACCCAAAATTCTATTCACAGCCCAAATTGAGGAGAAGGAAGAAAGAAATGAAAAAACCTTGTCTTTGTTAAAGATGGCGTCACCGGAATCGGGATTCTGCATGAGGCGAGACCGATCAAATCCAACGCCACCGGCTTCTTCGTCATCTCCGCCTCCTCTGTAAGCGAATAGACAATAAGAAGCGATCAAGAAAGCCGAAGCCGCCACGGCAACCTCAATCTCCCACGTCGAAGGTACAAGAAACTCCACCGCCGACTGAACCATCTCGATCGAATTGAGTTAAATATTATATATATATGTGTAATTCACCGGCTGCTGATCAATAAAGTCTAGAGATTTATTCTCTGACTGATCATCACAAGACAGAGAATCACCATTTCGAGAGAGAGAGAAGAAACTTCTTCGCCTTGTTGAGAAGAAGAAAGTGAGTCAAAAAAGGGACAATCGCGGAGAGAGAGAGAGAAAAGAAACTGAGAAATTAGTTGTGAAGACTGAGTTTACGGAAATACCCTTGAAACTGTTGACAGTTACTGTTTGTGAAGTCGAGGACTGTGAGGGTAGTTCTAGAAATTTAAAAGTTTCGAACGTAAATAGCAGTAACCGTAGAACCGTCACACGAAAGACTATTCAACTGAAAAATGAATATGTACATTTCCGTCCTTTTTTTTTTTTTACTTTCGTTTGAATTTTTCTTCGTTGGAAAAAAAGCTTAAACAATATTTAAACTATGAACGCAACTATGACGGATCCTTTATTCTGAACCAGGGTGGATAATAAGATGGACTTTATCTAGGCTCGGCTCGTGGTGCAAATCAACAACCTAGGAATGAATGCTGTGGAATGCGAGTGCCTTTGGAACAAAACCAAACTACCTAGTTAACTAAGGTGAATTTTGGTTTAAAAATGCCAGTCCGTACGGTAAAAACTAATGACTCAAACTTTTTGTTATTGAAATCAAATGTCTATTCAAAGTATATTATTGGTTATGCTTGTAAATCGAATCTAAACCCGTCAATCGTATTAGTCTAAATAAAATATGGTTTGGATTAGTACTTTTGGGTTCCTATTGATTCATTTTTTCCTTGCATTTTACTGTTGAAGACAAAATTCCTTACATATATTACTTGGAAACTAAATTAAGAGCATTTTCAGTGGAATGCTATTTTTAAAGTAAAACCATTGTTAATAGCACTTTATTCATTTTCAAAACAGATAACTCTAAAATTTATTTTTAATTTAGAGTAAATTTTGGAGTTCTCTTTTCTTAGAGTTATATACGTAAAAGATTTTATTAATTTTTTAATAAACAGCAAAGATGAAATCAAGAATTTATCTGGTTTTTGTCAAAAACTAAAAAATAATTGATAAATAGGTATATTTTAGAAATATAAGATTTTGTGAGGAAATAATAATTAATCAAATTAGATATATAAAAATATTTTTTTAAGTATCAGCTAATTATTTGAGTAAAGGTTATTCTTTTATTTTTAGATAAAAATAGGGTAATGTCTAAGACTAAGATTATTAAACAAAAGAAAAAACTGAATAAATTTATAAATATTGCATTAATTTACTGTTTAGATAATTTAATTGAAAATACTATTTATAGAAACTTTTCTTATATTTGTATATCTCATACAACAATTAGAAACCGAATGCAGGATCCGACAGATTTGAGTTTGTAAAACCTAGTAAACCGGATAATGATCCATAAATTAAATGTTCCAGTTAAGTTATTCGGTTCGGTATTACACAACAAGTGGTATTAATCGAAGGGGAGTGCAAATGAAAGTAAGCCACGTGGATAACAAAGGAGACAGATAGAGAGGGAAGGACCCCGTTTAGGTTTTTTGATTGAGGTATATAAATAGGTTTGATCAGTAAGACGTTTTTTTTTAAGTACCTCTACACATTCTCTTCTTCTTCTTCTCTCTCTCACTCTCTTCTCGCCGCAAAAACCCCAAACCTCTACTACTAGGTAAATCTCCCACCATCTGTCTTTAACACCTGTATCTTCTCTGTTGTATCTGCACTGTACGTTTCATTCTTTATGACGTTTTACTCATTGTCTTTGCTTTGTTTGGTTGCAAAGGTTTTGACTTTTTACTTTTTTTTCTTCTTCTTCTTCTTGCTGCCATGTGAGCTCCAGCTTCGTTTTTTGGTTATGGGATAGCTTTTGTTTCTTATATGGTTCCTTCTTGTATTGGTTTAGAGCTTCTTTGAGCATAATTGGACTGAATTGAAGTCGTTTTCGTCCTTAAAAGGTTGGAGCTTTTAGATTACTAGTGATGTTGGCAGCTGCTGAATCTAACCAGTAAGGATCAGTAGAATGGACTTAGGCTGTAGTGTTGATTTGCTTCTCCTGAGATTACATAAAAGTTCTGCTTTAGCTATGAATAGAAGAAACCTTGCAGCTTTTGTCTTTTGGAATTTTGAATGATTATTAGCTAATGATAATCCAGATTCTTAGTTAGTCTAGAGGTGAAATTCTTGGATTTAGTGCAAATAGAATTGAGTTTAGTGTAGTTTGAAAGGATACCAATAAGATACTGAATAATTTGTGAGGAAAACTTGCTCTGTCCTAAGATATTATTATCTTGCTTGATTAATGCCATTTTGTATCTGAATGTTTATATGCATTAGCTGTAAGTTGTAGCAAAAGGTATACTCACGGTCTTTCATCCTCAGGTAACTTCATCGAGGACCAACACCAAGGTTTTTTTAACTCGTAAGTTCCAATGTAAGATAAGAGCATGTGTAACGTGTTGTAACGACTGTTGCTGAACCACATATGGAGATCAATCAAGAAAGTAGTCAGTCTAATGTAGAGAAACTATCGCCGAAGAAAGAGCAGAGTCCTGGAGGAGGACATGAAGAATGTGGTCTTACTAGTGCTAATACAAGTGAGGGAACTTTGACTTCAGTTTCTGGTGGTGAGGAATTGGATGTTGATATAATCGAACCTGATGAAAACAATATATCCACCTCCGATGATGAGGATCCAAACGCTACTGAATATTCAAGCTCGTTTTCCGACACTGCATCTGAGGATGCTGACATGCCGTTCAGTGGGCTAACCGAAGACGCTGAGGTCGAATCTCATTATTGGGATGAAACCGACTTAGGACCTGCTTATGATTCCTTTTGCAGCATTTTTCATTTTAGGTGTGTTTTCTGCTAATATCCTTTTTAAGTTCCATTGTTTCTTGGTGTTTCTCTACTCATCTCTGTGTCTGTCTCTTATGTGTGTGTCTTTTTAGGAAGAAAAGGCTAACAAATCACTGGAAGAACTTTATCCGGCCACTGATGTGGCGATCCAAGTGGGTTGAGTTAAGAATTAGGGAGTTAGAGTCTCGGGCATTAGAATATCCGAAAGAGCTTGAAACATTGGATCAAGAAAAGCTTGGAGCTAATATTGATCCATCTGTGTTGGAAACTTGTGGCAAGGGAATAAAGTCGTTGCCATTTTCTAATCCGTCTTACAGAAAAAGAGCAGCGAAGAGGAGAAGAAAGCGTAAGAAGGTCGAGAGCACAGATGATATAACTTCATATATGTCCCATCATAACCTCTTTTCTTATATCGGTAAGCTTCTATAACATAACTGTATTAAGACCTCCTTATTCCTGTCTTGCTTTGAACAGTTCCTTCATATACTGTTGCGGTTTTTGTTGCAGAGACCAAGAGATTGAGCTCAGATGGAATGTCAGTGGCTGATGATTTTGGTGGTATGTTCACTAAAGCTGTGATAATTCCTCGTTTATTCAGACTGTCCATGTTATGGTGTGTTGATAGTTCTTTCATGGGCAGCTGCGAAGGATCCACGGGTTGATTCAAAGGACCGAGTAGAATTAGATGACGATGACTCACTTTTCGATCACCGAGAAGGAGATAGTGTCTTAGAAGAGGTTCTTTGGAAAATCGAGCTGGTACATTCGCAGGTTCATAGATTGAAAAGTCAAGTCGAAGTTGTGATGTCCAAGAACGCAGCAAGATTCTCTTCCTCAGAGAATCTGAGCCATCTTGCTGCAAGTTCTGCGCCTAGCCCGACGGTTTCTGCTGGAGGAGATGTGATCTCCATTGGAGCTATTTACAACTCTTCTCAGCATATGCCAGACTATGTTCTTGGAGATTTAGTATTCTCATCAGAAGGAGTGATTTCGAGCTACGGAGATGCGTTTCACATTCCTGACATAATCGAAAGTACTGTTGGTCTATTCGCAGATGCAGATGTTACATTACATCATCCTCAAATTGGAGATTCCTGTGAAGATGTAAGTTTTCGATTTACCTTATGGTTATATTTACAAGCGTCTTCTTCTTCTTTCATGTTGTCTGATTCGGCTAATTGCAGATTTTGGATAATATTTTGATTCGGAATGGAGTGGCTGAAGAAATGAATGCTGATCTGATGGAAACTAGTAGCCATGAGGAAGGTGAGAAACCAGAGGAAGGAGAAGGAACCAGTGTGCCACCATTGCAGCAAATCCAAGAAACAGAACAAGATCACCAAGAAGAAAAATCGTTGGTATTACAAGGTTCGGTTCTAAGATCATGTTTGGCTTCTGAGATGCTTGTTGTTCCTAGAAACAAAAGGACAAGAGGTGGAGAACGTAAAGCGAGTTCTTGGTGCAAGAAACATCTCAGCGACCCTGAAAGCCAGTGATTGCTGAAAAAAGTCAGTAAGCTTATTTATTGATCAGAGTCTTTCCTTTAAAATCGATTACACATAAAGAGCTTCATGTCAGAAACTTTGCATATCTCAGTCTCCGGTAATGCGTCAGTGGTATTCGGTTCGGTTGCTTTGATGAAATTTCACAAGTCACAGCGACTATTTCTACTTCAGTCTCTTGGTTCTGAAAATCCTTCTCAAGTCTTTTTTCTTTTCCTCCTTTCTTTCAGATTATGTGTGTTTCCAGAACATGCAACTTTGTTTTTTCCATATCATTTTCTCTTAAGCTTATTTTCTATTTTATGATGTTGATGAAAAGTTAGAAGAAGGGCACAAACAGTGTATAATAAAGCTTTAGATTGTAGTTACAAGTTATTAAAACTCAGGCTGGTTCGAAAAACATATAACGTTCTAATGCTTTCTGTAATTGTTTTAGGTAAAATGAAATATTTGACGAGCATCATCTTCTTGGGTATCTATTTTGTAATGGAAGAACATGAACATGCGATAAAGATTCAACCAACAAATAAAAAAAAGGGAAAGTAATAACACAACAAAGATCCATTTCCTTGATCTTACGTTACTGTTCTATAAAATAGAGTTAATTGTATTTCGGATACTTCTCCTTCGGTCTACTCATTTCAAAAATAAATTTTCAGGAATCTATATATCGAGACATTTGATTTTAGAAAGAAATTATCTCTCTACTTGTGACAAAACTTCTGTCAACAGACAGTGTGATCATTTACAGTTTGTTGAATATAGAGCACATATTAACTGTTGCACAGGTTTTTTTTTAATACTTGTATACTGGTTCACGAGTTTGTTACCAAATATTCAAATTAAATATTTGGAACTTAACTATTATGAGATGAGAAAGTAGGAAAAGTGGATTCTTTGTGAAGCCTTGGTGGCCTGTCATGTGCCCTTGGTGGGTGATTATCAAAAAGTCCCTACTTCAAGTGGAAATTAATCTGATTCTGATCATCCCAAAAAATTAAAGTGATAAGATAAATAAACAAAGCTTTAAATATTCAGCTTTACTATAGTTATTTGTTTAAATAATTGCTGGGCATTGATAGTTAAAATAATTTACAAAACCAACATGACCAATCATAATGTTGTAGCAGCTTTTTGGAGGTTCTTGATATAACACCACCCACCATATCAAATTGAGAACCATGATTGATTATACTATCTACTTGTCAATTATTCCTGACTTCGTCGATCCCTCTATAAGTGTCCTCTCGATGCGGTTCTGCTGACTCTTTTTATCAATAAGACTAAAAATATATATATTTGACAAAATAATACAACGATTCAATTTAATACAGTTAAAACATAATAAAATATGACATTCAGATTTACAGAAAATATAAACATCTCATAGAATCTAATTAACTACACCGAACCAAAGAGTAGACTTCTTTATAACATTATGTGTTAGACAATAAACAAATTTGACAAAATGTTTCATGTGGCCATATATCCAAGGTATAAAAAAAAAAACCAAAATGTTTTGCTCTTATTAATTATCGCCTTCTGATTATTAGAGGCAATAGACTGTAATTTTTCGAATAAACATTAGTATTTTAAGAAGCATAAGGGGTAATATGTATTAGCACGCTGTTGGTTGAGTTAAGAAAAATTAAAAGATACATGTGTTCAATATACTGACGCTTTGTGAAATACACCATTTTTCTTGAATTTTCAAATCATTATACCAACAATTCTTTTTTTCAAATATACCAAGTAATATTACAAAGGAGACTTTGCAAATTTATCATTTGGTTAACATGCAAATATTCTTTATTGAACATCATAATCCCAAACAAATAAAATGGTTTCATTATGTGTAAATATTAGTAAATATGTGAAAACTAATTAATGCTCTAACTATGATGCATGCCCATATTAATCATCATTCAAAAGAAGTTGGTCCCATGAGGTTAACATGATTAATCCAGCACTTAATTCATTTCTTAATTATTCAAATATATTCTATGTAGTCATTTAATATTAGCAGTCTCTACTGTATGAGGATGAGCTCTAGTAAAGATTAGTAATAACTCGAATATTTCACATGAATTGATAAGATTGCTTTAATAGTCAAATGACAAACTCAAAATAATAATTGGATTCGTGTATGAAGAAATAAAGTAATAGGGCGGTTTAGTCCTACAACCTAGGATCGTTATGTGAGTTTCACAATTTTAATCAAAAGAAAATACGACAAATACTTCGGTTCTTGATTAATAAATATAACATGCAAAATATGAATAAAAGCTCGTATGAGATTTGATGCGAGAAGACAATTCTTTAAAGGCTTCCATTGAAAGTGGATCATGAGGACTATGGTAATTGCATTAAAAGCACCAATTCCTTCACTTTCTCTTTACAATTTTTGAATCTCTTATCTTTCTCTCTCTCCACAACTACAAGACTCATATGACTGTAAAAGCAAGAGAGAGAGAGAGAAGAGAAAACAAAACAGCCACTCTTAAAGAATGAAATAAAGAGAAAAAGCTAGTCAATTGTTTTTAACTCACACTCACTTCATCTCTCTCCTCTCTCAAATTCTCTAAAATTGGCATTGGGCAGATGAAAAAAATCTCCATCTTCTTCTCTATCTTTTGGGTATCTCTCTCTCAGTCATTTACTCACTCACTCTTCATCTTCTGTTTCATGCAAGATCCAAAGAGCTCACCTGCAAGGTATGCATATCAATTCACTCCTTCAATCACTGCTTACTCAATTTTGGTCATTTTTGTTTGCCTTTTTATTAATACAAGTCTCAAATTCAATACTCAGGGTTAGTAAACACTCACACAATTAAGCTACTGTGTGGTGTTTCTATTGGAAGAAAATGTAAATACCAGATCACGTTCTCATTCTTGAAATACATAATCTAGAAGAGAGCAAATTCTCAGTGATTTATATTAATTAATACATAATTTAACATATTTTGCCAATCCCATGTTTTACTTCTAAGTTTTTGTTCCAAACCGTATATACATGTATATACAACAAGTCCCAGTTGAGTTTTTTTTTCCACCCTTAATATGGCTCATCTGATTATTAAGAATACAAGTATACAACAATAACTATTTTGAAGACACAAAGATCATGTCTTATTTTAACATTTGATGAATCCAAAGGCATTTTGATTCAGTGTTATCAGTATTCAATAGTGATAGAACTTTGCAACAAAGGTCTGGGCCAATATTGGGCCAGTATCTATTCTTTTGTTCTTCTATTTTCTCTCCGTCTCTTATGTGTCGCCTGTCTACTGTATTTGTTTGTTCTTTAATATGATCATAAATGTACTACATAAATACGTATCAAAGACAAAAAAAAGACATGTACTATATTTTTTTTACCATAATGACGACGCTTTAATTTATTCCGAAACTTCAGAATATTTTTGTGTTGTCATAACACAACTGTCAAAAACAATAATGAACAATAGTTACTGCAGATCCATAATTGGTAAATAAATAAAAAACTGAGACGTAACTCTTTAATTAGTTTCCTTTTTGAAGTCAAAAAAGAAAAATAATAGTATTCTCGTTTCCTTTTCCTTTTCAGAAACCCCTAACTTGGAAATCAATTAAGCTCGCCATTTACCATTTTTTTAACGCGCTTTGTAGTTTTTCTCCAAGAGGAAAAAAAGTTGTAATTAATTGAAACTTGAAAGAGAATGTGTGAGTGTGACATAAAGGTTATGTCCAACAGAAAACCTTGGTACCAGAGAGCAATGGCGGTCGCAAGGTTCGCAGCGACTTGGAGAACGATCCCTAAATCGCCACCAGCAGAGATACGTACGTCGCGAAACCCTAGCGTCAACAACAAGTCAAATAATAATCATCAACAACAGCTGCGGAAATGCACTTCTCTCAAGTTAGCTGCCAATTCCTTCACTAGGGTTTGTCTCTGCGCTCCCATCGGTCCTTACGATGACGTCTTCCGAAACTACGTCCCGCCGAGACGGAGCTCGAGCTATCCTCCGTCCAAACCTCTACCGGCGGTGACAGAGACGGGGATGGTGACGGCGGCGAGGATGAGCGTTGATTCGGGGAGGAGGATATTTAGAGGGAAGTCGTTGAAGGAGAACGCGTTGATGAGTAGGTTCGTGGCGGCGGAAGAAGAGGCGATGATGGAGAGTAGAAGGAGAGATCAGATGGAGATTGTGAGGAAGAGACATCAGATGAGGAAGAAGAAGAAGCTTGGACCTAGCCCTCTTAGTCGCATGGTTATCGCTGAAGATCAACAAGCTTTTCATCAATGATAATGAAAAACTTTTGTTCAAGAACAGAGGAAAAGAAAATGATTTTTTTGTTTTGTTTTGTAATTGTGTTTCTTGGAACTAAGAGATAATTAATTGTCTGTTTGGTCACTCGAGTAAAAACAAATTGTCTGTTTGGACCGGTTTATTAACTTTTATTAGTTTGCTAACGTATTACCGGTTACTACAAAACAATTCAGTTAGTTAATGATCTTTATTTTAGTGTATGGACAGTTTAATTAGTGTATATCCATATACAATGGATGCTTGAGATTGAAGACTAAATGGTTCTGCAATCGCTCTCTTCATAAGGAATATAATTATATATTAAGATTTAAGGTTTCGCATGTATATGCAAACTCTAACTCAATGTGTTTGATTTATTTTTTAATATATATATATATATATGTTGCATGCATGCATCAATATAAAACATAACATAAAAGTGCGAAGTTAATTTAGTAGTAATATGTTTTCCTCGTAATTATAAATAAGAACTAGTACATATATTATGGTACATGTTTTTAGCTTAGCTTGAAAGACACTCAAAAGCTTGAGTCTCTGAAATATCTGACATCATGTGATTTAGACTCAGCATTTTACTATGTTTTCTGCTTATTAACATTTTGTAAATCCATATCTTCCTCTGTGGACTATATTTAATTCATTATACAATAAACATTGGAAAAACAAGAAATCTATGAACAGATATAAACTCTGTTGCAAACCCTATGCCTAGCTAATTTCAACTATTTAATTAGTACTTCACCCAAAAAAGAAACCTAATTTCAATCAATTGAATAGTTAAAATGACTAGTGTGTTATAATCGTTCATATATGCATTCAAACGTATCGAATGCCCTAAACACATTTCACCATTAAAAACAAACCACAAGATCATTATTCTTTAGAAACGTAACGTTCTAATTCACCGAATCGGTGTTTATTCTACTTTCACGTAAAATCCACTGCACACAATTCTTAATTTGATCATAACTAGAGAAAAGAAATTGGTTAGCAATTATATATAAGAAATTTGTAGCACTTGAGTTACAAAAACAAAAAGAAATTGTAGCACTTGATGAGAAAAGACATGCGCACGCGGCCAAAGTGTGTCAGCCTATGAAGAAGAAGGAATGTTGGGAAGGAGAATTGTCTTTTCACTCTAGTTAATTGCATGTTCTATTCATTATTCTTCTTGCTTGAATTGTATTCCAAGCTCGTATGATATCATTATTATTGTTACTTACTTTCTAAAATCGAATCCTCGATCTCTAATATTGTTACCAATTTGTTTAGATTACTGAAATTCTGTTGAAACAACTATTTCACTTTTTATCTCAAGTTCTCAACACATCAATATCAAGCTGGTTGAGTAAATTGAGATTCATCATAATAAACATAGATTTAATAGCCTCTTTGGTACCAAATAAACTCTCTTTTAAGAAAAAAAAAAAAAAATTGGTCCTTGTATTATTAACCAAAACAAAAACAAAACAATTGGTATCCCACAAAAAAAATATCTACACTACTACAGTACTACTCGAGTACTCGTTACTATTCGTATCATATATGCAAAGAAGACAAGGATAGAATAGTATTATAAGGATTCAGAAATTAATGAAAATAAAAAGATATAAAACGGGACGAGTAGACTACATAAAAGTTGTCAAATCGAAAAGTCTACGATCAAAATTTTCGGTTTATATAGAAAACAAGAAACATACCATATATCGAGAAGTTTAATTTTGAATAGATGTAGATTTCCAAGTAAAAATTTAAAAGGCAACATATAAATACATTTTGTCGCTATTTAAGATCCTAACAATATTTAAAACATTACAGAGAAATCGTTTTGAGATAATACATAGCGTAAATCAATTTGTAACGTGATGCTCACTACTCAGTATGGGAGATCATTCATACAGATATATAATGTAGTATGTAGATATTGATCGTATGAAACTCGTACAAACGCATATTTCGAATCAAGACCAAAGTTATGTTACAGTGTCGACATTATAATAATCACGCAAAGGTACAAACACGTCCTTTGTAAATAGGATTTACATTTTCCATAAGTGCTAGTATGTCCACGCGTTTATAGATAACACACTAACCCTAAATTGTTTAAAATATTTATCTTGAAATGTTTTCCGTAACTACTATTTGGTGAATATAACCGTTGATGAATGATGATGATTAACTGATTATTAAAGAAGACAGACAGAGGAAAAAACAAAAAAAGACGGGGACGAAATTTTGACTGACTGACATAAGAAATCTAGATGGTGAAGTCACGCGCGCGACGGAGGCGCGTGTGGTCGTCAGAGACGACCGAAGAATCAACCTCGTCTATGATGAAAATTCTTGACATTTAGTAGTCACAACAACAAACAAAAAATATTTTATTTATGCTTCTTTCATAGCATCATCCACTAACGTAATCATAGATAAATGTATACGTCAAAATCCTTCCACCAAACGTAACCGCTTTGGTCCAATTTTTTTGTACTTAACATATGAACTTATGTAGTAATCAACTATTAGCAATTATGATTCTACTTGTTTAGAGACTAGCTTTCATTATCTATCATCTGCATCTAGTTTAATTCATGATTAAATCGACGTTTTTCTTGTTGAATTTGAGTTGAGACTGGTTTCTAGGTTTCTAGTTTCCTTAAAATGTTTGTCTTGATAATGAAGTAAAGTTAAACAACATTGAGTGAGAAAGTGGCCAACTAATTCTCTGTGTACCATCAATCTCAAATTAAAAATAAAATTGAATTGATTAATCCAAAAGGTGGTCAGAGAAGAAATAAAGAAAAAGGTTTTAAATTTCTCCCATACCAGCTAGACCCAGAATCAAAGTTGCAGACTTTTTCTACAAATCCACAGTTACTTAACCCCCAAAAAACCAAATATTTCGAAAGACAAAGTATGTTGGAAAGGCAATAAGAAGAAGAAAGAAAGAAAAGTAAATAGACAGACAAGAGTCTTTCTTCTCTGGTTGCTTCTTTCTATTTCTTTCTCTGGACCAGCTTTTTCTCTGCTACGTTACTTCTTTGAGAGAATTCTGAACCAAGGTAAGTGATTCATGTTGCTTGTAATTATCCCAGTTATGTTTTTTTCTTATGGGTTTTCGGATTAAAGATAACCTTTCTATTTTTGTCGTTGGGTCTGCTTAATCAACAGTTATGCATAATTTTATTTTTGTTGGCTTCTTTGATCTATTTCTTGTGTAAGTTATATATTTTAGAGTCGTGTATTACAGGGAACAATTTTCTCCCTATAATCTAGGGAAAATTTTCCAAACAATATCAATGATATAAAAATTTGCATATGAAAATTTGAATATGAAAATTTGCGTGATTTACTCAGTTCACCTAATTTGGACTACTACTAAGATAGAGTTCAATATAAGTTTTCTCAAACGTTTTGTAATAAACTTTCCTTTTTCATGAAAGCTCAACAACTTCAAATCTTTGTTTTCTGGCAGTTTAATTCCTCTTGTCTTGATTGTTTGAGTTTCTTGAAAAATGTTTTTATTTTCTTCCTTTTGTCCGAAACTGCTGTTTTAATCTGGATCATGTCGCAGGAGCTGTTGTCTTTGAAGCTGTTCCTCCTTGGTGAGACAGGGCAATCATGCTAACATTCCCAAATCTTGATCATCATCAGTAAGCAATGCTTCCTATGGAAACAAAATCAAGAAAAGCTTCAAAATATTTATGTTCTGTTTCTTGTTATTAGAAGTTAATAGTAGAGTAATGTTCGAAAAATGGGGAAAAAAGGAAGTTGGTTTTCAGCAATCAAAAGAGTTTTCACTCCTCATTCCAAGGAGAAGCACTTAAGCAACAACGTAAGAAAGTTTTATTTACTCTTACCATTAACTGAGTAAACTGAAATAAGGAACTGATGATGGAAGTGTGTCCTATCCTTTGGTGTTTCTTGTTTTGTGTTTTGAAAGCAAGAACCAGAGAGAAAGAGCAACAACAAAGAAAAGAAGAAGAAAGGTTTAGGGAAGAAGCTAAGGGATGGAGAAACCAATTCATTTCTTCCAATCTTCAGACAACCTAGTAGTATCGAAAAGATCTTGTGTGAAGCCGAAAGAGAGCATAACCTTGTCTTTAGGCCACCAACTCCCACGGACCGAGCAAAGGGATCATCAACCTCTGCTCCATCTCCTCTTATTAGGCCTGTTTCTCCTAAAGTGTCTTCTCAGAGATATGTCTCTTCACCAAGACCAATTTCTCCAAGAGTTGCTTCCCCTCGAGCCCCCTCTCCAAGGCCTCCTTCTCCAAAGCCTCCTTCCCCAAGAGCGGTTTCGCCTAGGATTGTACAGCGACGCGAGTATGTACATAGACCAGAGCCAACTCTACTGGTCAAAAAAGCTTCTGCAACAAAGATTCAAGCGGCTTTCAGAGGTTACATGGTAATAATGTAAAACATTCTTGATTCTCTCGTGTCACGATTAATCAACAGAGCAAGCATCCATAACTCTAGGAGATGGATTATTGTTTGTATGTAGGCAAGGAGGAGTTTTAGAGCTTTAAAAGGTCTTGTTAGGCTTCAAGGAGTGGTGAGAGGACACAGCGTGAAGCGTCAGACGATGAATGCAATGAAGTATATGCAGCTTTTGGTCCGTGTTCAAACACAAGTCCAGTCACGTCGCATACAAATGCTGGAAAACCGAGCTAGGAACGAAAAAGATGACCCGAAATTTGCATCTAGCCTTGCGGTGAGTTCTCTCATGAATCTTTTGTTTCCAAGACAAGAGCTCTCTTAAGTGGAATCAATTAGACATTATTTCTCTTTAACTGCAGTCTGACCATTGGGACGATAGCGTGCTGACAAAAGAGGAAAAAGAAGCGAGACTGCATCGGAAGATTGATGCAATGATCAAAAGAGAACGGTCTATGGCCTATGCATATTCTCATCAGGTATACACTCGTCTATCCTCATTTACACTCACCATATCAATGCCAACATCGCTCTCTTTGGTTGTGTTCTACTCAGTTGTGGAAAAACAGTCCAAGGTCTGCTCAGGACATTCGAACAAATGGGTTCCCACTTTGGTGGAATTGGGTGGACAGGCAGAACAACCAAAGCCAACCTTTCAGGCTGACACCAACACGACCGAGTCCACGACCGAGTCCAAGCCCTCAGCCTCATTCTAGCAACAAAAACCATGTCAGGCTCAACAACAGTTTCGACACATCCACACCAAATTCATCAAAATCAGCATTCCTCACTCCCTCTAGACCCATTCATACTCCTCAGCCACACAGTAGCGTCTCAAGATACTCACGAGGAGGAGGCAGAGCCACGCAAGATTCTCCTTTCAAAGATGATGATAGCCTCACAAGCTGCCCTCCATTCTCAGCTCCAAGCTACATGGCTCCAACGGTCTCAGCGAAAGCAAAACTGAGAGCAAACAGCAATCCTAAGGACAGAGTGGAATGTTCACCGGTCACCAACAAAAGCGAGAAGAGACGGATGTCGTTCCCTCTTGGTTCGTTCAAATGGAACAAAGGGTCATTGTTCATGAGCAGCAACAGTAACAACAAAGGTCCAGGTTCTTCTTCTTCTGGTGCTGTGGTGCTTGAGAAGCATAAGACACTCAGATCCGTAGGAAACTTGAGTATTGATTCCACTGTTTCAATGCCTGCAACAATTGGGAAGAGGTCTTTTAACAGATTTGCGTGAAAAGAACTAAACATTTTCTGGTTTATTTTTTTCTTTCTCAGTTGATTCTTGTTTTGATTTGTTTGTATACATTTTTTTTTCTGAGTGATGATGATTTTGAGTGCTGTTTGTAATCTGAAATTACAAATTTACAGATGTAACATTAATAAAAAGCAAACAACAAAAACAGAGGATTTGGATTGTACATTGTGATGTTCTTTTCAAGTACTTCTAACGATTCAGATTGCTTGTTGGGAAAGTTTGTTAACTTCTCCAAATACAGAATAATCCCACGAATCTATGAACCACCATTTATTTGGCTTCGTTGTTCTTCACAGGAAGGACACTCATGCCTTTGAGATACTTTCTTCTTTCTCTCTACTACCAACTGTTTGAACGATTCCAAAATTAGGGTTTCCATTTTTCAAACGGCAGACATTTTCGTATCCAACTCCAGTTTTTAACCTCAAGAGTCAACAAGAGTTTACCGAATTTTTGAATCTGAATATGGGCCTAAAAAGGTTTTACTTGAGCCCGTGTAACTGTCTTTTTGGGCCAAACAACAAACTTGGAATCATTTGAATTTTATACGATGCTCCAAAGGGACAGCATCATTTGAACCTTGCTGTGTGGTTAGGGCACCTGCATTAGAGAATGTTAGAGAGTTTTACACAAAATCCAAAAAGAAAAGAAATATAAAATAATAAAGAGTTTAAGAGACAGGTCTATGCCAATAAACTCATATTGTAACTGTAGCGTGGACTCCACACCACGTGGCGGCCCGCGACTAATTGAATTATTATTATTTTTTTTAATTAAAAATCAAAAAAATAAAGAAAAATTAAAAAAAACTAAAAAATTATATTTTTGAACCCTAAAACTAATGCAAGTGCCCTTAGTTGGTTACTAAAATTAGTAATAACTAGTTTTGTTTTTTAATTGGATATAATTTTAGCTGCATTACTTTTCTAATGAAATGCATATCTAACAAAAATGTTCTATTGTTTGGTTTCGAAATTTGGATTAGAAAAGGTAATAAATCAAATAATTACCTAGCTAGATGGGTTCTAGACAATTTTGAAGGTTAATCCATGACGATTGATAGCATGTATCATCATTTCATCATATTCCAATGCCAAAAACTTATTTATTATTAAATGTCGTGGTCAAACTTTCGTTGTTGAAACTGACCGTTCATTTTGCTATTGCTTCGATGCTTTCACACAACTATTACGTGAGGGTTAAGGATCAAAACCCTTCTTGTTGCAAATTTTGACCAATAATGTCCTCAAAGTCAAACATCTGACTTTTGGATGTTTCCTCTCAACACTCAAAGATATGAAGAATGATAATAATATCACGGAAGATCAAATTTTTTTTTTTTCCCACGAACCAAAAAGAAACCAATCAAGAAATGTCTCGTGAACTCATTCTCTTTGAAGCAGTTCTTGTTCTTCTCCTTACTCTGTTCTACACTTCCCATGGCTACTTCATCTCAACAGGATCTGCAGGAATCGGCTTCAACGGTTACTTCGCTTTAACAAACACAACCAAACACACGCACGGTCAAGCTTTCGACAGCGAATCAGCTTTTATCACCAACTCATCCACAAATCTCACAACATCTTTCTCGGTCAACTTCTTCTTTGCAATTGTCCCTGAGCATAACCATCAAGGCTCACACGGTATGGCTTTCGTTATCTCCCCCACAAGAGGCTTTCCCGGAGCTTCCTCCGACCAATACCTCGGGATATTCAACGAAACAAACAACGGTAACACCTCCAACAACGTGATAGCTATTGAGTTAGATATACACAAAGACGAAGAGTTTGGAGATATTGATGACAATCATGTTGGGATTAACATTAATGGTATGAGATCTGTTATCTCTGCTTCTGCTGGTTACTATGATGATATAGATGGAAGGTTTAAGAATCTTTCCTTGATCAGTAGAAAGGTAATGCGGCTTTCTATCGTTTATAGTCAACCTGATAAACAGCTCAATGTTACTTTGTCCCCTGCTGATATCTCTGTTCCGCCTCGGAAACCACTTTTGTCATTAAACCGTGATCTCTCTCCATATTTTCTTGGTGAAAGGCATCTTGGTTTCACTGCATCGACTGGTTCAGTTGGAGCAATTCATTACATGATGGGTTGGTTCATCAATGGAGAAATCGAGACTCCAAGATTGGAGGTTGGTAAGCTACCACAGCTTCCTCCATATCCAAAGAAAGCATCTCATAGAACAAAGACGATTTTAGCGGTCTGCTTAACAATATCAGTGATTGCTGCGTTTGTCGCCTCGTGGCTCGGTTTTGTCTTTTACTTGAGGCATAAGAAAGTTAAAGAGGTTCTTGAGGAATGGGAGATACAATATGGACCTCATAGGTTTGCGTACAAGGAGCTTTTCAATGCTACAAAGGGTTTCAAGGAGAAGCAACTTCTTGGAAGAGGAGGTTTTGGTCAAGTCTACAAAGGAACACTTCCGGGTTCTGATACTGAGATCGCTGTGAAACGGACTTCTCATGATTCGAGACAAGGGATGAGCGAGTTTCTAGCGGAGATATCGACCATTGGTCGTCTTAGACACCCAAATCTTGTCAGGCTTTTGGGATATTGTAGGCATAAAGAACATCTCTACTTGGTTTATGACTTCATGCCTAATGGAAGTCTTGACAAGTATCTATACCGTAACAATGAGAATCAAGAAAGGCTTACTTGGGAGCAACGTTACAAGATCATAAAAAACGTAGCGTCTGCTCTACTCTATCTGCATCAAGAATGGGTACAAGTCATCATTCATCGAGATATCAAACCGGCTAATGTTCTAATCGACCATGAAATGAATGCGAGGCTCGGGGACTTCGGATTGGCGAAGCTGTATGATCAGGGATTTGATCCAGAGACATCTAAAGTTGCGGGAACTTTAGGGTACATCGCACCAGATTTCCTAAGAACAGGAAGAGCAACTACGAGCACTGATGTTTACGCGTTTGGGTTGGTCATGCTTGAAGTAGTTTGTGGTAGGAGGTTGATCGAGAGACGTGCAGGTGAAAACGAAGAAGTGCTCGTGGATTGGATACTAGAGCTATGGGAAAAAGGAGAAGACATTCTTGATGCGGTTGAAGAAAGCATACGTCAAGAACAGAACAGAGGACAACTTGAGGTTGTTTTAAAGCTCGGTGTGCTGTGTTCGCATCAAGCTGCATCGATTAGACCAGCTATGAGCGCTGTTATGAGGATACTGAATGGCGTTTCAAAGCTTCCGGATAATCTTCTCGATATAGTAAGGGATGAGAAACTGAGAGGATGGCCTGAGGAGGGAGCAATGGAACTGCTTTTTGATGTGAATTCATTGGCTACATCGACGTATAAAGACTCTTCACTCTCACATGGCCGCTGAATATTGAAGTTTATAAAGTTGATTATTTGGTATAAAGTTGATGCACATTAATTAGCTTTACTTAGTATATGGAGTTTATAGTAACAACACATGAACCTTCAAGACTTTTGGCTTTCATTTTGTATTATTTAGATTTCATTTATAAACGATTTGATGTCGATGAGCTACTTGGATCGGATCAGGATACTTAGATGAGATTCTCAATAATGATTCTAAGAGCAGAACTAAGATTCCTTTTAATTAGTTGGATACGTAACATGAGTAGCCAATGGAACATAAAGTGTTTGGGATTTGTCCGTCTTCGCAGTAAGAAGCTGTTACTGGCACAGGCCTCTTGCCTTTCATTATATTTTGAAACTGAAATTGTTCAGTAACTTAGTAAATATTTGTCATTTGAAAATTCCCATCTCGTTATTAACAGCGAAGGGAAATTTAAATATCAAAACCTAAAGCTAAGTAGGTGCAGAGAACAGATTAAAGAAGCATCGATAATTGAATCAAAATGCAAGAAACATAAAAATTTCAAAAGAAAGACTCAAATCTTTTGAAAACCGTATTAAGGATTGTGATTTGGGGTCGGAATGGTAGAAAAAGATGTAGCGACTTGTTCGAGGCCACGATCAATATAAGAAAACTTGACAGGCACGGAGAATCGCTTTATGTTATTGCCAACCTTCAAGGCAACTCACGCCATTTTACATTTGACGTCATTGCTCTGCAAATTGGCTTTTCTTAAAAAAATTAAAGACGCTTTTATTTGTACAAAAATATACTTTCAGACCAAACTAGAAACCCTATTGAACCAAGAATATGAAGAAAGAAGCTAAGAACATATATATCGAAGGTGAGGGGTAGTGAATTATATAGAAGAAACAGAAGTGGCTGCGGAGACTGAAAAACCCTAATGTCTTGAAATAAAAAGCCTATAATTCATTAATGGGCCAAAGGCCTAATATTGATTCCAAATGGGCCTGGTCTCGTGACTAATCATTTAATCATAGTAATATTTTGGAGTTTTAAATTTAATTATCATAATGATAAAAAGTAAGGTATAGTTTTCAAAAAGTAAAAGAAACGGTATAGTTTGGAAGCTTTGAATCATAGTTTCATAATCAAGTCAATTTTCAGATTTTCCTATTATTAACTACTCATTATAAATATTTAAACTTACATAAGCAATATAAATTTTAACATAACATTTAGCGATTTCAGAAAATTTAACACAACCATGTGAGTAGCAGATGCAAATGACGTCTTTCTTTTTTGGTATAAACCATAACGAAAATGTTTTCATTCAAAATCTTAATTAACAGGAATCTATCTTATTAAAATAGAAATTTATTAAGAAAATAACTTATTTTATCATGTTATATAACATATACTACCACTGAAAAACATGTATTAAAAAATAATATTAATAAAAGTATTATAAACATTAAAAAAAATTGTATCTGAGAAAATAAGAAAAAAATATCATGTGCATTTTGTGAGCAGTAATTGTAACTATGAAAAACTCGTAAGAATCTTGTCCTCCATGCAAAATAGAAATCTGCTCATTCATAGGTTTAATTTTCCTAGCAATATTTTGTTTCTTTCTCGATATTTCAGGTCTCTCCTATGTGCTATATGATGTATTACTTTCTATCTCTATGACTTTAATGGTATCGTGTCTGTAAGCAATGGCTTTTTGAGAAGTTATTATTGTTTTGGTGAAAACGTCAGCTACATAGAACAGGTGGATACGATACTTCATCACTTGAATATTCCTTTGATAAATCTCCATGTGTCTTGCATATTATTATTATTTCTTTTTATTTGACATTAATGTAAATTGAAGTATTTAGTTTTTTTTAATAATTTTTAATGATTTTTAGTTTATTAAAAAAAATCATTAGCTTTTGATAATATAACAAGTTATAATAGAAACATAATGATGAATCTAATGATTTGAATTGAGTAAGCTAATGTGATTTTCAGCATTATAATTTAGAGCAATATAACAAAAAAAAATATATTGAATTTGAGATATTTATTAAAAGATTTGATAGATTTCTGGAAAAAAGAATAATGAGAGTTTATTTATAACTTTAGAGAAAACATTTATTACGTGATATAAAAATCTATTGGATTATGTTTTAAAAAAGTTTGTATTTAGTTAAGTATTATATAATCTACTAAATAATATCACTAACTTCTCAATTCTTGAAATTCGTTAACATGATTGAATTTTTTCTGCAAATTGGAAATCTACTATAAAATTAACATTCCTTAGTAAAATTAAAATATCACATAATATTTTAAATAGTAAAATATTATTTTTATAAATAGATAATTTTTACTCAATTTTTATATTAACATCACATAAAATAAGTTATTGTTTACTAAAAGTTAAAGCTTATGAGACTTCATTTAAATTTTGAGAGAAAAAAATTTATGATGTAATATAAAAAGATTAATGGACAATATTTTAGAGAATTTGCCTTTAATTTAAACGTTATATGACTACTAATTATTATCACTAACTTATCAAATTATGAAATTTGTCAATCTGATTAGATTTTTTGAAAATTAAAAATTTAATACGAAATCAATATTCCTATGTCCAGTCACTTTCCGGTTGGATTACTTTGCAACATAACAAAATTGCATGTAATATCCGTTGAACACTAAGTAATTAAATCAATCAGAACATCATATCATAGATTCATAATATTGATTTTACTAATAAAATCAAACAAAACCAAACTCTGAACCACCCTTGTATTTTTTTTCCGGCTAATGCCTTTCTCATAACTTTAGTCTTTATTGAATTTCAAAATCAGAATCGTGGTTTACAAGCTGGTTAAAGAAGCTAGTTTACCCTTATACAGTACATTCATTTTTTCAACCCATACACAAATAGAAACAGTTTAGTATATTAGTTAACAACAAAATTTACGAATTTAATTAATTTGCTCCAGTAAATCAATGATAATTAATAATAATGATCTTAACAATAGAAATCACAACCTGGAAATAATCTTCTTGGGCTCTACGCACATAAAAAACTTGCCGGAGGTCAGCTTCTCAGGAGGAAGCAAAACCAACCTGGCGATGGTTGCGGCAGCCTCCTCCGCCGTGTGTGTCCCCTGACCTCCGGTCATTGACGTACGTGTGAAACCAGGGCAGAAGCAGTTCACACTTAGTTTTTTGCCGTCGTAACGTCGAGCCAAAACTCTCGAGTAAGCGTTCAAAGCCATCTTGGAGACGGCGTAGTCCGACCAATTTTCCGGCCATCCTTGCTTCTCCCACGTCCCGCTGCTCACGTCTTCGAGAAACTGAGTCACTGTCGCATCGATTTGTTCGTCGGTAAGCTCTTCACTTTCTAGGGTTTGTCTTACACTAGGGTTTCTCAGTTTCTGTATACATAGGAAATCGAAATGTCAAAAAAGCATACATGATAGATACTAGAACGGTGGTTTTGAAAATTCATCAAGACTGTTGTGAATAAATTGAATAATATAAACGTTTGATATTGCATGAATAAACAAAAATAAATATATCTTTTAACGCATAATTATTTTTATTTTAATAAATTGAATAATATAAACTTTTGATATTGCATGAATATACAAAAATAAATATATCTTTTTCTACCAAATATATATATATATATATATATCTTTTAACGCATAACTATTTTTATTTTTAATAAATTGAAAGATTAAGTGAGTATTTTCTTTGATTTCTATAATATGTAAGAGTTGTAAAGATATTCTTTTTAATAGAGTTAGAGAAAAAAAATATTACGTTTAAAGTGCCAAGCCTTGAACTAATGTTAAGAATGCGGCTAACGGAGACAGAACGGCGAAATAACGGCAAAAGCCCCTCCGTCAAGAGCTTGGCACCGTAGAAGTTGGTCTTGATAATGGTCTCTGGCTCTTTGATTGAATTCTCGCCGACGGTGTTGAATGAAACGGCTGCGTTGTTCACCTGATAAAAGAAGGACGGTATTGGTGTCAAACTAACAAATTTTTCATTATGTTAACAAAATTTGTAAAATGATATATATAATGTAATGTCTAGCAAAATATGATGAAATATTTTCTCAGAGAAAATTGTGATGCGTGTGCTTTTTAGTTGTGATTAATGACGTTAAAGTCATTGTTAATCAATTTGTAGTTACACAATATTTATAATCATAACATAAATAATTAAATACTTGACACATTGTAGTAGTTACCAGAATGTCGAGTACTCCAAAGTTGAGATGGAACCAGGAGACAAAGGCAGCGATGGAAGAAGAATCCGAGACGTCGAGGCAACAGAAATGAACGTTTTGAAAGCCAGCACGGCGGAGGGATTCGGTGGCAAGACTTCCATTTTCGGCGTTTCTGGCCGTCAAGACTACCCTTAGTCCAAGCTCCAATAACTTCTTCACCACCTCAAAACCTATACCTTTGTTTGCTCCGGTCACAACCGCTGTTGTTTCTTCCGACCACCACCTTCAATATATAATCGCAATAATTATCAGAACCAGTAAGTTAAAATTAGTTAATTAATTTTACAGGAAGAAACTACATACAAAAATAAAACAGAAGGGGTTTAAGAACCTGTTTGAAGATTGTGTTGGAGAACGAAGAGTAAGAAGATGATCCATTCTTATTATCCTTTCGAAGCAAAAATGTTATATGATCTGTTGATGCTAACAATGAGTTACAATGAGTTGATGAGGAGATTATATATGTACTACAAGCTTATATATGTGAATTATAAAATCAACACCAGGGGTTTAAAAAATATATATATACTTGGATCTGAACACATGCATATTTATACTATACAGACATAACATATGGTTGTGTTTGTGTGTGAAGGTGTCAGAAAATAGCAAGAATAAAATATGTGATATATATATAATAAAATATCAAGAAGGCAAGAACTCGTGAATATAATGCTGCAAATAATGTAAATTCTAGGATATGTAACTGTAAAGTCCATTGGGTTGAAGTGTCCACACCTTGTAGAGTTAGATATAGGTCTCGTATATTTGACTATTAGTTTCCTTTTCCACCTTGAACGTTTTGGATGACAAAAACAATTGATATTTTATAAGTCTATGAGATCATAAATCGTGTGTGATGTAAGAAGTTTTGGCGAACTGAATATACAATGCTAAGTCAAAAGGTTAAGAACTTATATCAAGAACGGTTAACAACAATGTTACATCCTTACTGATTTGTTTTATTTCGTTACAAAATAATGGATGAAAATAAAGCTCCAGAAAATATTTATATTGCATATATGATGAACCAAAATTTGAAGATTGAAGTAAGGGATATTATTTAAATGGCAACTTTCATGTGATTTTAGGATTATAAACTTCTACATTATTGTAGGTTTCGGGTTTATAGCGTTTGTTTTATCGGATACTTGTGTATTGGTCAATAACGTAGACTATATAAATTGATGTATAAAAGATGATAACAATTGAAAATTTTATTAATGTATATGTGACCCCTAATTTGGTAATATTGATTTTTATTGTATTGAACCCCATATTATCAAGGAATCTTGAGAAAAATCGTACCCTTTTATATCATAAAACTATTCACTTTCTTATACAACTCGTGTTATAGATTTACATTTAAACGACTTCGACAGTGTAAAAGCTAATTTCTTCAACCTTTCTGTGGTGTTAATTAATAATTTTTAATTTAAACATGTTTCGTACCTATCAGGATTCCTTCAATGTAGATAATGAATGGACTTTTTTTGTTGAAACGAAATCAAATAAGCTCTTAGAGTAGATCATATGGGTATGTAAATGTAGTAGTGTTCCAGAGGAAAAACTATTAAAGGAGTAGGTTAATATTGACTAGGAATCTTTAATTTATTATTTAATGCCTTTCATGCTTCAATTAAGAAACCCACTTTTCAGTTTAGACACAAGTGAAACTATATAAATTTGTAAACAGTTGCTTGGTTTGAAAAATCATTACCACTTGATTGGCTAGTTTTCAAAATAATACAATTAGGCCAAGAGAGTTAGTGAGATATAGCCATGTGCTAATTCATAAAGTTTCATTTTATCAAATATAATATGTGGTCAGCCTTGTGCCACTTTTGATGGCCTCCAATTATTGGAACATTGTACGTAATATATGTACTGTACACTATAAATGGTGCTATTAAATATTATTTTTCGTTAATTATAATTAGGATTTGCATCTTTTAGACAAAAATAAACTATAAAATAGATTCTAGATCTAGTTGACTAGATGTATTATAGTTCCCATTTTTCATATTTATAAACATATTCAATAATATTATTTTAGTGCTAACAAATTTTTTAAAAAATTATCCGGGAACCAACCTCCAAGTCAGGCTAATACTAATAAAATATGGAGACTTAACAAAAGTTATAAACATACAGCAAGGTTTCATGATTTGCACATTGTGGTATATGTTTAGGTAAATAAATCAATAACACCTTCATAATTTACAGTCTGTGGTCAGAGGTTTAGGTAGAGTTGGTGAAGGAGAGTATGAAATGTATTATCATATATAGAAAAGCGAGTCTTTCTGGTTTGTAAAACTAATCGGAAATTGGGTGAGATGACTAACAAAAAACCAAAACTAAACAACTAATCAAAACCCCCTATTCAATTTCTCTTCCTATCTTTCTCTATCATTTTTCTTTTATTTAGCAAATTCTCCCTAAACTAATTCCAATAAGGAAAGAAAAATAGGTCGAGGAAGCCCAGTACGAATTCGAAATGAGCCTTCATAAACAAACCCAAAATGGGATTGAGGAGACATTGGGCGTTACGCAGAAACGTTGACAAGACTATATAAAGTTGAAGCCCATTATCTTTTGTACTTCTAAAGTTTGAACTTATGAAGGAGATAGATAGTGGTCTCTTTCTTGTACTTTACGCTTGACAACACCATGGGTACAATTGGGATTTGTGTTTGCTATCAAGTATCAACTACAACGCAAATGTATTGAATATCAAGAAAGAGTGCATTCAAGTATCAATCAAAACCAACTTCTTTCCAGACTTCAGCGTCCGTGGGAGGTAAAAGAATTTGTGAACATCAATGTACTCATTGAATTCACATCAAGTAGTGCTTCCATTGATATCTCAGGCCGTACTCTCAACTTCTCAGCTCTTACCACATCAAGAAGATTATCCGGAAGTTGCAAAACGCCATTCAAGACTCGCATAACCACACTCATATCCGGTTTAATAGATTCAGATTGATGCGAACATAACACACCGAGCTTCAAAACTAGCTCAACCTCTCCCTTGTTTTGTTCTTGACGGATGTTTTCCTCAGCAGCATCAAATATTTTCCCTTTTTCCCAAAGCTCTAGGATCCAGTCCACAAGAACTTCTTCATTCTTTGCTTCACGTCGCTCAATCAGCCTTCTACCGCAAGCTACTTCAAGCATAACCAACCCAAAGGCATAAACATCAGTGCTTGTAGTTGCTCTTCCTGTTCTTAGAAACTCAGGTGCAATATACCCGAACGTTCCCGCTACTTTAGATGTCTGGGGATCGATCCCCTGATCATAGAGCTTTGCCAATCCGAAATCCCCGAGTCTAGCATTCATTTCATGGTCGATTAAAACATTAGCCGGTTTGATATCTCTATGAATAATGACTTGTACCCATTCGTGATGCAGATGCAGTAGAGCAGATGCAACGTCTCTGATAATCTTGAAACGTTGATCCCAAGATAGCCGTTCTTGATTCTCATTCGTGACGCTATGTTTTAGATACTTGTCTAGGCTTCCATTGGGCATAAAGTCATAAACCAAGAAGAGATCTTCTTTATGTCTACAATATCCCAAAAGCCTGACTAGATTCGGATGTCTTAGACGGCCAATGGTAGAGATCTCAGCTAGAAACTCGGTCTTTCCTTGACTTGAACCATGAGATGTCCGTTTCACAGCGATCTCTGCATCAGAACCCGGAAGAGTTCCTTTGTAGACCTGACCAAAACCTCCACTTCCAAGAATGTGGTTCTCCTTGAAACCCTTTGTGGCATTGAAAAGCTCCTTGTAAGTAAACCTATGAGGTCCGTATTGAATCTCCCATTCCTCAAGAACCTCTTTAACCTTCTTATGCCTCAAATAGAAGACTAAACCGATCAATGAGGTGACAAACGCAACGCTCACAGCAAAGGTTAAGCAGACCGTTAAAATAGTCCTTGTTCTATCAGTCACTTTCTTCGGATATGGAGGAAGGGTAGGGACTACACTTACGTCGAATGATGTATAGACGGCATCTGGACCAGAGAGTGAATTCAGCATATAATGGATTGCTCCAGTAGATCCCGTTGATGCAGTGAAGCCAAGATACATCTCCTCCAAAATGTAGGGTGAGAGATCTTGGTTTAAAGACAAAAGTGGTCTCAGTGGCGGATCAGGGAACTCAGCAGGGCATAATGTGACATCAAGCTGTTGATCAGGGTGGCTATAAATGATAGAAAGCCGCATTACCTTTCCACTGGCTAGAGAAAGACTTTTAAACTTTCCATCTTTATCATCAAAGTAACCAGCAGGAGCAGAGATAACAGACCGCAAGCCATTGATGTTAATCCCGACATGGTTATCATCAATGTCTCCAAACTCTTGGTCTTTATGTATATCCAACTCGATAGCTATTATGTGATTCGAGGTTCTACCATTGGTTACGTTGTTGAATAGTCCGAGGTACTGATCGGAGAAGACTCCGGGAAGGCCTCTTGTAGGAGAGAGAACGAAAGCCATACCGTGTGAGCCTGAGTGGTGATGTTCAGGGACGATTCCGAAGGCGAAATGGAGGTGGAAAGATGAGTTCTTGTAGAAAACGGGTTCGCTGAGGAAAAGGTGACCGTAGGAATGCTTTGTGGTGTTCGTTAACTTGGTGAAACCGCTCGAGTCGAACGATGCAGATCCCTCCAGGATCAGTTTGCCATTGGAGTTGTAGGTTGATGAAGACAGCGTAAAGAACAGAACAAGAATTACTTTCAAGACTTTGAGTTGACGACGAGACATGCTCTGATTTTTGCTTATGGGAAGAGTTTGAACTAAATGTGATATTTATATATCATCTCATAAGATGTAAGCAAGAACATAAAAGAACACCAAACTGTTAAAGCAAGGTGGAAATGATTGGAACGAACGTTCTTGTGTTATTCCTTACTATTCATTAAAAAACATTTGTATTTACACACATGGCCTAAATCATGTCGTAAAGCTATTAAAGGTATATAGTGGGATTGGTAGAGCGCGTCTTAATCCTAATCTGTATAAACCACTTTCTTTCTTGGCGTAATAATTGTAGGTCAAAATTGCAAAAAAGAAATAATTTTCCTATGATCTTGAAACGGTTGAGGATTAAACAATAACAATAGTGTGAAAAGCATAAAAAAGCAACGATCAAACAAAGCTCTTTTTATCACAACCAAAGCTTTGTAGAACATTACACAGCAAGAAAAAAAAGAAACAGTGCAAGTTTCCAAGTAAACCGAGTTTTTTAAGTGTTTTCATGTAGATATACGGTATGTGACTAATATATGACTATATGTCATGGATTTGTCATCACCTTTATTTCAACGTCTACAATTTATTGGTTAATAAAAAATACAGAGCAATAACTCATCTTGTATAGTTGCTCCTAATTTCCCAATGGGGATTTCATAGACAATGTTGAACAATACAATTTGCACTATTTGGCTTATTGATAAGGAGGAATTTCTTAGCTTTCAGAATGCAAAACTAACAGTAGGAGAAAGAGTTTTGCACAAGTAAGACCATTGTTCATACCTCAGGCTGCATTTTCTCGACCTCTTCTCGGATCGACTGGAACAGTGGGGTCGATAGATATCGCTCCCCAAAGCTTGGGAAGACAACCTGAAAACCAAGTTCAAGGAGTCATTCACATGTCAAGATTCAACTACATTATCATTCTCTTTACTAAAAGAAACATAAAAGGCTTACAGCTATGAGTTTCCCAGCATTCTCAGGTCTCTTCGCGACCCTGATTGCAGCAGCAGCAGCAGCTCCAGATGATATACCAACCTGAGAATATCATTGCTTTCACATGTTAGATCTTGTGCCATTTTCTCCTTTCAAACCCAACATAGCACCGAAACATTCCCACTAAGAAATCAGAAAGAATATAAAGGGCTAACCATCAAGCCTTCCCGAAGAGCTAATTGCTTTGCGGTTTCTATAGCTTCCTCACTTGAAATCTGGTAAGGACCAACAAGAAGATAGCATTAAAAATACCGAGGGAATGTATGAATCTCAGAGATTTGGAACTTTTAAACAATAATTTGATAATAACAAAAATATGTCTAGTGGAAACCAAATATTTGTAGGAACTATGTAGAATCCAACAAAACAGTTCATACCGCAATGACTTCATCCATAATCGTCTGATCCAAATTCTTAGGTATAAATCCAGCTCCGATTCCTTGAATCTTGTGAGGTCCTGTACTCAAATACAAGTAAAGATAATACATAAGTATTAAACGGAAATTCCAAAACCAAGGAAATAGTATTACTAATTGTATAGCCTGTGAGCCTTACCCGGTTTTCCACCAGAAAGTATGTCGCTTTCTGTGGGTTCGACACCAATGACCTGGTGGATGCAAACATAAATAAGTAAACAACATTTTTTCCTGCTAAAACGAAGACACTCTTTCTAAATATATTCAGGGTAAGAAGTAAGAACCTTCGCTTTACCTGCAATTTGGAGTTTTGCTCTTTAATGAATCGACCAACACCAGTGATAGTCCCACCAGTTCCAATTCCAGCAACAAATATATCCACCTTGCCCTTTGTATCTTCCCATATCTCAGGACCAGTAGTCTCGTAATGGATCTGCATATGGTGCATCTTTTAATCACAACATATCATGGCAGTTTACAAAAGAAAAATCATGGTTTAGGAGTTTCTGACTATCTCCTAAACCTTTCAGTTCTCTTCTAATATGGTACATGACTAGAGCTAAAACCAATTCATTGCATGAGTTATATATAGGAAAGAATACATCACTACAAAACCTTTGGATTGGCAGGGTTGTCAAACTGTTGGAGCATGTAGGCATCTGGAGTGGATTTTAAGATTTCTTCAGCCTTCTGAACCGCTCCAGTCATGCCTTTGGCAGGATCTGTTAAGACAAGCTCAGCTCCAAATGCCTTTAAGAGAACTCTTCTTTCCATACTCATGGATGATGGCATTGTCAAAATAAGTCTGTAGCCTCTTGAAGCAGCAATAAATGCAAGACCAATACCCGTGTTTCCACTTGTAGGTTCCACAAGAACACTCTAGATACGTGCAGTAAGAATACGAAGTCAGGGAACTGTAAAAGTCTGGTGTCATCCATTAGGTTTATAAAAGAAATATCAAACGAAAATCGATACCTTTCCAGGTGTTATAAATCCTTTTTGCTCAGCGTCAGTAACCATACTGTATCCAATCCTGAAATTCGGGAAACATTTAAAAGTTTTAGACTGTAAGGGGCTCGACTAATAAAGATATGAACAAACCGGAAAAAGACTAAGGCTACACACCTGTCCTTGACACTGCAACATGGCTCCATGATCTCAAGTTTAGCAGCAATGTTCGCAACACAACCCTTAGCTATACTATTCAAGTACACCATAGGAGTTTTCCCAATGAGCTGAAATGTAAGTAAAGTCTGAACCTTTTGAGCTTCCAAGAGAAAAAATTCACAAAAGCAATCGAGTAAACTTAGGGAACATAAAGCAAACAAGCACAATGTTATGTGTGAGATATTATAAGATGCCGCAGCTTAATGAGAAGAGTTTTCGAAATTCATACAGGAATAACATTAAAGATTCCACATTTTCAAATCTTAATCAGCTTATCACTTGAAGTGGATACTCACACTTACAACATTCCCAAAAGAAATAAAAAGGAATCTTATTTGATCACCAATAATTCAGTTTCAACTATACGAAGCAAAACCTATCTAACCTGAGACACATTCTCAGCGATGTTGAGCCCATCAGCTCCAGTCTCACGTTTAACAGATGGATCTCTCTCCGAGACATCCCCATAACTCCGACTCTGCCTCTTCAACGCTAGAGAGAAGTCTGAAGCAGCCGCACGAGCGGAGAAGGAGAGAGAAGAGATTCCCGGCGAGAATCTGGAGTGACGGAGACTAGAAGAAGTCAACGGGTTCAGGAGGAGAGCAGAGGAAGAAGATGCGGCTGTCATGGATGATGCTGATCTCAGACTGTTGTTGCAGCTTCGCTTTACTAAGAGTGTGGAAAGGAATTGAGATGTGAGTTTGTGAGCTTCGCGGTTAAACCTTGAAGCCATGAGCATCGCCATGATCGTGCTTTTTTTTTTTTTTTCGGAATAAGACGTCGATTGAATTTTCAGATACGGTCCTTTTCAGACCAAAGCTTTGGACTTTTTATAAGTTTGATCACGACAGTCGACAGGAAATATTATTAAT
>KE154921.1:72858-91113 GCA_000411075.1 Sisymbrium irio | reverse complement strand
TATCTATTTTTTTTTTTTTTTTTTGTTCAAGACAAACTTATTGATATTATTTATTATTTATTGTTATAGTTAGTTTTCTTTGTCATGTTGCTTATATTTATGAAGGTATACACATTATAGAATTAAAATGTTTTTGATCTATCACCACCAACTAAGTGACCACAGTGACCATAAGTGAACGTGGGAGAATGTGTTCTTGTTCATCCGACCCTACCATACCTATCTACCAAGTGCCGCAAGAATCTTTCTGGTTACTTTTCTTGTTGCTATATTTCTCACATTCAATCTTCTAGCTCATCTCTTTTATAAACTCTCTTTTATAAAGTAAGAACATACTGTAGTTACTTTTATAAATGCAGAAAGACACTAGAGGGAATGGATTCCCCGTTTTCCCTTAAATCTTTGCCGAAAATTCCAATAGCAAAACTAAATAAAAAAAGTGAAAACCAGGAACAAAAGTACAAAACTATGATGAACTTAAGTGATATTCAGACAAATGTACTCATTTATTTACCAATGTACTCATTTACTGATGAGAGCGGGTTATGGTCAAATTTTTATTAATTACTGTATGGGATTAATTTGTTAATTATAGATGTGAATGATTGTGTCAATCTTTAAAAAACGACTAGATATTTCAACGGTTACAATTAACAAAGATTGGCTTATCTTAATCCACCCGACAAATACTCAAACAAAAAGCTTTCTACACTCTCTCTTTAGGCAACTTTGTCAGATCTCACCTAGATAAATCTGTTTGTCACCACCGCAAGATCCAATGATTGGTTCGTGAGGATGAAAGACAGACTCATTGACAGATCCAGTGTGACCAGGGAGCTTATAAAGAATCCGTCTAGACGTCGTGTCCCATATATGAACCATTCGATCCGCACTACCCGCTGTGACTTTACTACCATCAGGTGACCACGCACATTTCAACAAGTTCTTCTCAAAGTTGTGTTGATGTCCTTCAAAGATCTTCACACATCTGTTTTGTGGAGCGTAAGGACGCATATCCCATACACATAGCTTACAATCCATAGCATTAGTGAGAAGGTAAGATCCGTCTGGACTTAAGCTCATACCGGTAATTGTATCTTGATGGCCTTCAAGGGTCATGATCGCTTCGCCTTTCCTCAAGTCCCACACTTTGACATCGTTGTCCACACCGCCAGTGAATATCTTATCAGCTGCATCAGAGAAACTCACGGCTGTGATTTGGTATTTATCAGGGAATGTTTGTATGGCTCCTCTCTGACGCATGTCCCAAAGCTTTGCGGTTCCATCATCAGATCCACTAACAATGAGAGGTAACCCTCGACGTGAAGGACAGCAGGAATTCACAAAAGAGGAATGTTCAGCCATTTTCTTGACTTGTTTCCCTGTCTCGGCATCCCAAGCTCTAACGGTTTTATCAGGACTGGCTGATATAATCTGAGAGCCATCACTTGTCCAGTGAAGATCGAGGATAGCGTTCTTGTGACCTTTCAAAACCATAAAGTTTTTGCAGTCTCCATGAACTCTCCATAGGAAGATCTCTCTGTCGTGAGAGCCAGAAGCGATGACGGTTCCAGCAGGGTTGAATTTCATAGTGTAGATAGCACTCTGGTGGCCACTTAGCAACATAATAGGCGCTTCTAAGCTCGAAGTCCGTTGCTTGCCATGTCCTTGAGGAGCACCGTAAGGGACAGTGGACCATTCCATTGGCTCATTCTCACTCTTGACAATATCCATCTTAGCTGAAACCTACATTCAACACAAACTGAATCAGTATATGCAAGATTTGCACATCTCATTAGTTAAGATCATAACACTAGCAAACCAGAAACAACGTAAAGCAAGAGTTCCTCTTTGACATCTTGTACATAACAATAATCAAGGAATCGATTTCCAAAGCTCAACCATAACGAACAAAGAAACTCAGAGAAATCTTGAATAACAAAAAAAGAAGAGACAAGTGATCGTCCTAAACAACCCTAAGTCTCTCCGAGATGGGATAAAGTACCTTCGAGATGAGAACGAGAGTAACCACAGACGAACTCTCTCCCGTTTGCGATCTTCCGAAATCCTAACACCAGAGAGAAAGAGAGAACGGCCAAGAAAAAGACTTTGGGACGGTAACACAGAAGAACAACTTCGCCGGCGGTATTTTGTTATTAATGAAAAGACTCCTATATTTTAGATTAATGTGAAAATAAGCCCCCCAAAATATAATTTGTTCATAAATACCCCTTCCAAATAGTCAATAACCGTGGCCCATTGAAATTTAAACTTCAGACTACAATTGTATTTATAACTGGCCCCGGTCCGGCCTTATGTGTAGTTTAAGTATCTGTGTCAAGAACCCTGAAGTGGTTAAACGGTTTCTTGTTTCTTAACTTGCATATATCTCTATTGAACCGGAAAACAAATAAATAAACCGGATTACATGGACCGGTTGGAGCAACTCTGTTTTAACCGGATTATCGCAATTCGCAACAACTCAATCAATTTGTTGTTGTGATGTTTCCCTTCCAAAGATTGCAAATAAGATTGCAATGTCTTCGGCTTTGCAAATGGTGGTGTCATCACACTTTCCGTTTTAGGTACTAGTGGAAGAAGAGATATTTATCACTCACAGTTCACACTTTGCAAATGGTTTTAACAAAGCATTTACATCTAAAGGTTGCAACTAATAAACTCTTACAGATTTTCTAATGTGTAAAACTACACGAATCGTGGTAATTGACAGCTTTACACAATGTCAAGAACATCAAAATCACTCAACGTATAACAGTTGTTTTTTTCTTTTTATCCTTTTGGGGCGAATACAATCATAATGAAGTAATTGATACTTGCAACACCAAACCAAAACATACAAACACAACAAGCTAAATTATGGAGGAATGGAATAAAAAGAAAACAAAATCTCAGACCACAACAAGTGTGTGGATCGAGCCAAGTTACAGCCAATGAAAGAGTAAAATCAGACAGCAGAAAGGCTAGCCCATTTGCCTACTTCATAAGGATCAGCATAGTAATATAGCTTGATCCTGTTTGCTAAAGACAGCCCTGAAGCAAAAGGAGAAGCCCGACCGCTCAAATCATCAGTCTCTGCGGGATCATCTGCGAAAGCTGCAACATCTCCAAGCAGCTTAAACGATACTCTCCGTGCTTGAACTTGCTTAGGGAAGTCGAAATACAGCTGTGTTCCAACTCTCGTCTCAGGCAATCTGTATTCCGCAATAGTCACCATTTTGTATTGTTCCTGCAGATACGTTTTCAGATCCACATGAAATAGTTATTAGAAGATATTGGTATTTGAGGGCTTAAAAACGGCTGGAAAGAGAGATTGATACCTGAAGAACAGATACTTGTATATACAAGACGGCTGGAGAAACGTGCCTATCTTCCATTATGATACTCGTCGGGTCCCAAATATCAACTACATCTGAAGGAGGCGAGTGGGTAACACGAGGCTTTATGGCGTTAAAAGCATCTAAACGAAATCCAGCAGCTAAAGGTGAACCAGGTTGCAGATAGAGTTCCAGGACTAAATCATTGACCATCGGTCTCTCAGCCTCGAGTGGTATCTGTAAGACAACACAAAGATCAGTGACAATAGTGGAAATGGCATCGAAAAAGGCCAAAGAATCAGCATTTCTGTATGGTACTAACCAGGAATCTATTCAAGCGTGGGGGTCTGTCCAGCCAGTTTCTTACGCTCATGCTCTCAACAGTTTGTAATGACGCAAGTGTTTTGTCCCTCATACTGTTACCGCTGACCAAGATGCGTTTTGCATGAAGACATGGTTCACCCTCAATGGTAGCTCCAAAAGAGGCCCGCCGCGGGATTGGCGCAAAAGGGTTCTCATCCAAAGACAAGAGATTAATGTTTCTGTCCAAACTAACTGAGCTAGATCCAAGCCGAGGAAGACGCAGTGTTACCCAAATAATGCGGCAACGAATAGGATTCTTGAAAGCAAATTTTATATGCCTAGGTGGTCTACCCTCTCTACCAGACTTTTCTGGACCGTAAAGCTCAGGCGAAGATCTAATAAAGGACTGAACATCCCACTTTCCCATCAATGTCCGTGCTTCCCTATTCATGTCGTTGCTCGCCCAAATTTGGACCTGCAACGAAGATACATAAAATGTTGGAATGAGTGAAATCATGCCATTATTGTGGCAGCGTTGTCACTTAAGTAATTGCGTGGGATAACAAGAATTCGATTAAGGACAGAAAAGTCAACTTACGGTAGGAGCATCAGCATCAGAGTAACCACATGGACTAACAAGCAGAATCACACTGTTGACATCAGATAGGGTATTGAGAATGACGACAGCCTCAACAGAGCTTGAAGACGGAGGAGCTTTCCAGTAGGAATTACTTGAAGCAAGATTCAGAGGGGTGAGCAGTGACAAAAATGGTGCTGAATCAGTCCCAGTTTCGACCTACATCGCATATGAAAACATCCAAAAGGGAGAAAGGAGGATTAGGTAATATATAACCGCTCTCTCCACTTATATTGAAGAGATTCAGGAAATTCTCTCGCACGTGTGGTGTTATTACACTTCCTTAAGGTTATATACTTCATAAGCCTGAAGTACGGTGATAAAAATAGACTAATGAAGGGGATCAAGCAAGTTCCATTTGGAGCAAAAGAAAATGAGGAAAACGAACTAGCTTTTGAAACACCATCAGGAATATAGCAATCTTCGATGTCATAGAATAACATTTTGAGGACAAAGTTACATCACAAAGCAAAACATTTGATGCAGCACAATGATACAGGTTGCAAATCCATAATAAATCTTGGAGACAAAGAGCTAGGTAACTAAATCAGACCAAAACAGAGGGACCAAATGATACACTGAAACATCTCAAATATCTAACACCATGCATATAAGAACGAAGGAAAGAAGTTCAGCCACAGGTCTCTGAATTTACCTTATGTAAGAAGCTTGCATATGGAAACTCAGCAAGTGATTCCTCTTGACCAAGAATTTGACGAAGGAAATTATAGTCTTCTGGATTAGGAGAAGGTTGACCTCTAACGGCAAGATGATTCGTAATGTTAGATCCAAATACCTCATTCAGAGCTTCCCGACCAGCATCATCAACACGGCCACTTCTTCGCAAGCTGACCAAGACCCTAACATAATCTACAATCAAGGCTTCAAGTACTATCGCGCTGCAGCATTTTTTACACATGTAATGATCTGAACCTATTGAGATAGCAGAGACATCTGCAAGACTTCCACCTCCATTCGCAGTGTCCCTGGAATAGGATTTCGAAAGCAGAAGAGCTCCTCTTCCAGCACAACAAACCTTGCAAGCTTTTTTCATGCACTGGAAACACAAGAACACTGAGGCCGACTCTCCTCCCAAACTCTTGGTAGAAGATCCAACTGAACTTTTACTGACCTCGGCTCTGACTTGACACATTCCACCATCACAACCCTCCCCAATTCCGGTAATGTTCCAAAAATCTATCACATTATTTTCCAGCTTCCCTAGACCAATAGAAGCTATAATTTTATCTTCAAGAGAAGCCTGGCCCAGAACTGCAAGTGCATTTGCTATTCTGCATAATCTTGCAATATATAACTCGTCATGCGAAGAGTTTGGATTAATTGTAGCAGGATCAATTCCAATTGATAAAAGTGCCCTATCTCTTTCTGCTGCAGAAATATTTAGACGTAGCCGTTCAATTTCAAGCTTCATAGCTTCTATAAACTCAAGCTTCTTTCCCTGTATTGTATCAGACATGCAGGAATTAAGTTTACCATTAAAAATGATACTTTAAGAATAACATCTGAGAAAAAGCTAAATAAGAAAATAAATCATATGATCAGAAATAGTTTGCGACAAGAAGTACTTGCATCTCTAGATACCATTTTCCGACTCCAAGTTAAATTACCAAGGATGAAGTAGCGTACCATGTTTGGACCCATAACGGACTTAAGAAAATTTAAGTACAGATGAGAACCACTTTCTCGAGGACTTTTATCTTGTGAAAAAGAAACGCCCGGAACAGTTTCAGAGCCACTATATTCAACAACTGCTTGATCTAAGAAATCAAGCATGTCATCGCCTCCACTTGCAACACATTCCACCGCTGGTTGTGGGAAGGGGTCAGAAGAAGAAACCTCTCCTGTCAAAAGGTCAAGAAGATTACTAGGAAACGGATCTTTCTGTTGTACTGGTGTGAGCACAGTTTCAGTCTGTAACGATTTTGCAGCAAACGGATTCGAGTCAGAAGTAGATGACAATGGAATTTCATCTTCTTTTGTTTTCCTTGCAATTTCAGTCAATCTTCCTCCAGTACGTTCGCAAGTAAATAATCCTTTCCATGGAAGAGAAATTCCGAGGACTTCTATCTGCAGCACAAACACAATGCAGAAAAAGTTTTTGGTTTACACTGTTTTTCTTTTCATGTTGGCTAATCATAAACCCAAACTAGTTCAGAGCATGATGAACTTAATCTTAATTAAGAGATGAGAGAACACCGGCTGAACTTCTAGAGCTCTTTTTCGATTTCGCTGATAGATAAATCATCAATTTCAGCCTGGAAAGTAGTTGGTACCTGACCAAGAGTCAAAGGGATTCTGACAGAACCAGCTGGATAAAATGTTACAGAAACTACACGGGTCAAGAAATCCAATTGTCCTTCTAATTCTTCAAAATCATACAGCAGTGAAGGACTTGACGTATCTTTTTCATGAAGACGCACACCAGCTCCAGTAACAGCCATATCCTCAGAACTAATTGGCCCGGGTAAGGGAATCAGAAGATTTGTACCATTCGCACACCGCGGTATTGAAGCACCCTGTCCAAAAAACAATATTACAGGCAATTTTCATCCATTTACACTAACTTTCATGTAAGTCTACATAATCTCCTCTAAAAAATAAAAGAGAAGAGACAAGACCTAAAAGAAAGTTAACCTCAACAACTAATTTAAGGTCCTCTATGTGGCGTCCAGTTCTCACGTCCACAGTGGATGGACTTGTCAAATCATCCGCACCATGGGATATTGTCAGTAAAAGCTGGCATACGTGGCAAGGCTCACTGAGGTATATAAATAATTCAACAATATCTGCAGCTTGTGGACATAACTGCAACGTATAGAAAAAGCAGGAAAAAAAATTTAGCTCAAGTTTTCCAGTGATGAGAAGTGAGAGGTAATGTTTTATCCAAGTGGAGGTACCCAAGTTATGTCCTTTCTCTTGATACTCAGCAGACTGGACCCATCATTGGAACTTTCAGACATGCTAGGTACAGGTTTCAGAAAGAAACCACCTGCTCGAGAAAGTACCTGACATGAAAAAATTTCAGTATGCAGTAACATTAACATAGCTGCAGTGAGCTGTAGACTAAGAATCCAGAACACACCAAATTGTAAACTCTACATATCAACAAAAAATATATTCTCAGGACGCATAATCTCCACAAAACAAAAAACGAACTTCTGTCAAAACATAAAGCAAAATCTACCTACCCGCAAAAATGTGATTAATACTTTGTAGCAGTTTATAGACATGAAAAAGGTGGCTATTAGATGGAAAAAAAGGGGATGGAATTGTGCCAGTTTGCTTACATGTAAAGGCTGTACAGGAATTGATGGAAGATGCTTGAAAAGCCTCATTCCCAGAAACATCTCCAGCTGCTTTTGCCGTGAACTATCAACCATTGCATTTTTATATCTTCTCTGTAGGGTAATTTTCATGTTTTTCTGTGCTGCAGAAAACTGTTTAAACGCACCTGACTCTTCACTGAAGATATTTAGAACTTGGCTGTGCATAGCTTTTGACCCAGTATAGAGGGTTGCATGGATATCACCTTGTTGCAGGAAAAGATCTGCGAGTTCAGACACAGGAGATAAGATAGTTGATCTCTTAAACTCATCAAACCTCATGTCAAACCTCTTCCATGGTTTATCAGGACATGGATGACTCCATGTTGTTGTCTTAGTATTGTGGTCTATATAATACGATTTTCCAGTGACTGCATCAGCTCTTTTCTCCCATCCCGGTGGAAGAGGAGCATTATATCCACCATGGCTACTCACAGAATTATAACCATATCCAAGATCAGTATCAAGTGATATTCCCAGCCTTCTACATTGCTCTACGAACACTTGAAGACCACCGAAGAAACTAGCGGCATTTGTTCGATCCAAAGAATCTGCGCAGTTGAAGCGTATTACCCCATTTTGATGCGATCTCAAACAGAAGGCACCTTCAACGTCATCAATACAGATCACCTCACCTCGACAATCTTTCAATCTTTGTCGTGAAGGCAAATAGTCACCTTCAGAAATTCCTATTGCCATAGTGGGAGATTTTAAATACATCCATAATCCTTCAATTGTTTGCTGTTCCCCCTTTAATTTCACACTGGCATGCCAATCATAATTTATTAAATGAACACGAGTATACGGAAGCTTTCCACTGGATTTGATGAAGTTCATCGATTCTTCAAAATGTTGCACTAAGATAGATTCTGATTTCCCTTCTCCACTTCTTAACAAGTTAATGCAAACAATAGGAACAAAAGCCTTTTTCTTCTGGTTTTCCCCAACTGGTGCATCTAGATTCCTAGTATCATATCGCTTGCTTAACCTTTGGTAATACTCTGTGCTTCCTTTATACGGATCCCTATCCGCCACATAAATTTCTGCTTCTGCCGCGGTCATCTTCAATTCTGCACCCCACCATATTGGTATGGTGCCACGTCGCCAAATGTATGAGCTAAAAGCAACGCTCTGACCATGCCTTTTAGGTGTCCATACAAGCTGCTCACACTCAACTTCGTTACCTGCACTACACATATACTTCTAAAATTAGGCCCTAGACAAATCCAGAGCCCCATTTACATAAATTGTAGCCCTTTCTTTCAGAAAACCTAGTCCTAAGACAGCCATTACTTTTACGGGTGCCATCGGAGGTAAGAAGCCATACAACATACCCAGAGTTTTGAAGGCACAGAGCCCAAACCAAAAACAGTGAAAACTAATACAGGTTTTAACAACAGACAAAAGATGAAAAGAGGAATTTTGGGAGCATCTCACCTGTGCCAGAACATGAATTTATGCCTCTAGCTAAGTAACGAGTTCCTGGATGAAGCCTACTACGCCGAGCCATCAGAGCAACAATCCCTTCCAACTGACCTGAGCTTCCAAAAGGTCTATATTCTGCAAACCCCTATAATTAACATCAAATAAGAAGACATGATGTGATGTCACGTCATCTTAGAATATGAATTCAAATGCTTTTGAGACTTATCATAAAACCAACATCTGATAGGTTGATCAGCTATCATTAATTCATTATTTGAGGACGAACCTGCAGAAGAATGGCACAATGTTCAGGCAGCCCGATATTCTTAAAAGGCACGGATAACCATCTATTCCAAACAAATTCATCATCAGGGGTTTGCACAGGCATACGGCTCGGGAAGGGCCTGGTGATGTCCCTAGTGTCACAGAAGTAATGCTTCCCGTCGATATCAAGCTCTGTCAACTCCTGAATATTCTTAATTTCACCTTTCCCTTGAGGCTGTGGATTGTGAAGTGGTACTTTGACCCATTGACTCTCAGTGACCGTGTATACACATCCTCCACCAGGCAAATCAGGAATACTAGGATTAAGCTTGGTCGCAACAAGAAGCATCCCAAAGCTCCCCAACAGAGCATAACCGAGTATTGCCCTGCCATAAACTGTGCTTCTACAAACTCCTCTTGATCCGTTCGTGATATAATCTACAGCTTCACGCTCTGACTTGAAAATATCAAGACCAGGCTTGCCATTGTACCGCAATACACCAGTGGTAGGATCGATATAGATAACCTGAGTGTCAGCCCTAGAGAAGTGACTAGAAATGACATAGACTTCACCAGAGTCTAATGTGACAACAACTATAGATGTCTTCTGACCACCCACTGCAAGAAGACAAGATATTAGCGAACTAAATAATGACAAAAACCAAGAGAGAAAGCAAAAAAAATTCCAACTTTCACAACAAAAATAGGAGTCACCTGGTGGATGCATATCCATCTGAACTCAGGACTAAGCGGCGACAGCTTCACTGATCAAGATATCAATATGGAACCAACAATCTAACAAAAGGCAATGAAATGAAGAAATCATACACTTGATAACCCAAAATGCAGCATAGCTTTAGTTCTATGTAGTTAACACCAAATAGAATTCAAAGTGAGAGATCATCTTCCTAGAAACATTCTATAAGAGATCACTGAGGAAAAGACTCAAACTTTTATTCGGATTTAATAATAGTAATAATAATCTGAGTAGCAGAGATCTGAAACTAACGAGAATAGCAAAATTATCGAAGATCGAATATTGAATAGAGAGGTGAATATATCAGAGAAATTTAATAAAATGATTAGTCGTAACTCGAGAACGTAACGTAACTCACTCACCTTGCAAGGTAGCATGAAGTTGCAGAGATGATCAGATGCAAAAAAAATTCACGAAGTCATACGCGAACAAGCGAAGAGGAAGAGGAGGAGGAGCAAATCGTCTATCACTCTACCCACCGAATCAAAACAATCATAGTATGACACGTGTCAAATATTTGTTTATTTTATGAAAAACGGTGAAAAGGTTTTCAAAACTTTCACATTGGCCACATTAGTTTTGAAACTTCCAAAATTGACCCATTCTTTGTTAAACTATTTGATTTACGAAAAAGTATAGAAACTATGAGTAACTTTGGCATTAGCCCCATTAGTTTTAAAATTGTCACAAATTGACCCGTAAAGAGGCGTAAGAAAAGACAAAAGCAAAATTAGAAGATGAGAGAATCACAGATGATGAGATTAACGGCTTTAGAGAAGCCACACGATCCTCCTCACTTATCTTCCTCCACCCAATCCAAATTGCGACACAATCTCTTTCGAATCCACGCGCCTTCTTCTTTTTCCCAATACCAATCGCCATTACAGCTCTGTTCACTCTTCTCATGAAACTCCATAGTCGACTCTGACTCCAACAGGTTAAAGTTACAGCATTTGATCTCTCTTTTGAGCTTCTTCTCTGTTTATAGCTAATTTTGACTTCGTTAAGGCTCCCAACATGATCATACTGGACAATTAAATCATGGGTTTTTTGTTGTTGTTATTGCAGGTTTCAGACGAAACCCGTCATTGTTAATCTTCTGCTTACTTACTCGGGCTTAGATTGTCATTTTACTCTTTGAAAGTCTGTTCCTTTTGTGCTGTATGTTGTGAAAGCTATGAGCTTTCTGTAAGAATCCAGGACTGATCAACTCTTTCGAGACCATAATGTTGCCCCTCTGCTCGGCCTCAAGTTGCTATTACCATTCTCAGGTGAGATTCTCTTTTGTCGAAATGGATGCAGCAAAGTTTTCTGTTTTCACTTTTCTTTCTTTGCTTGTGTACCTGATTGGTATTGGAGAAGACTGGAATCGTCCATTTAGAACTCTGAGATTGCTAAGCCTGTTCTACTATGCTATGTTATCTACTGTTTTGCAGATTTTATTCCCAGGAAACTGGCGGAGCTGTTCTTCTTTCAAGAGAGAGTCCTTCTTTGGCATTTCTAATGGAAGACAACACTTGCAGCAGAGCTGCTTAACTCAAGCCACTGGGAATATCTTCACCGGTACTATCGAAAATACAGAACAAACAGTATCCACATTCAGAAACTTGTGTGAGAATGAGTTGGACAGACTAAACTACACGGTTTATGACATGAGAGAAGCTCTTGTAGCAAGTGATCTTTATCATGTAAGAAATGGGGGCCTTACATATGTAGAAAGTACAGCAGATGGTTCCCCTCTTGAAGCTGTTGTAGCAGATGGTTCCCCTCTTGAAGCTATTGTCGCAGATGTTTCCCCTGTTGAAGCTGCTGTAGCAGATGGTTCCCCTCTTGAAGCTATTGTCGCAGATGTTTCCCCTGTTGAAGCTGCTGTAGCAGATGGTTCCCCTCTGGAAGCTGTTGTACCAGATGTTTCCCCTGTTGAAGCTGTTGTAACAGATGGTTCCCCTCTTGAAGCTATTGTACCAGATGTTTCCCCTGTCGAAAGGCTTTCTTCCGATACTTTAACCGAAAACAGCAGTAGCCTTATAGTCTCCGCTGAACCGGGAACAGGATCATCTGTTGATATATCTCCCGATAGTTCTGTCTCTCTGCCAGATCCTCAAGATCTCAATCCAGGGTCACTTACCGATGCAAAAGCTAGCTTTGATGACTTTTCTTCTGGGGTGAAGGACACCTTCAGCTCTTCACTAAACCAAGGAGAAAATGCTGTAAAGAACATTTTGGATTCTTTCTCCTCGTCCGTGACATCCATTAATAAGAATGCTTCTGATGCTGTAGATAGTGCTTTTAAAACGGCGTTTTCGTCGGTAGACCAAACAGGAGATATAGCTGGAGACAAGCTTTCGAGCTTTTCCGCTGGCTTGAAGGAAGCTTCAAACAAAGCAGCTTTTGTTGCCGCTGATCTGTTGAGGCAATCAGTTAGTATTGCAGAGAGCTCTGTAGCAAATGGAGTTTCTTTTGTTGTGTACTCTTATGGGTCAGCAAAGGAATTACTTCCTCCAGATGTTAAGGGTGCCCTTAACTCATCGGAAGATGTTGCTCTAAAAGTATTGAGTCCCCTGGGAGCTGTCTTGGAGCAGGTGCTTTGTCTTTTATACTGAGGTTTTATATTCTTCTTAAAACGAAGTTAACCTTTGATGGGCATATATGTTTCTCACTGCATCATGATGAACAGATATATGCTGCCATTGGAGGTTTGGAGAGAAATTTTGGCTTGAATCCAGATGATCCAATCATTCACCTTTTTCTTTTCGTAGGCTCCACAGGAACCTTTTGGTACACGGCTTTTCTTACCTGAATGAATATCATACTTGCCTGTGTTTAGAGAAGAACAGTGTAGCAGTATACAAGAATTTATATTTTCCACCAGATATTTGCAGGGTTCTATATCGGGTTTGGACATATGGTGGATATGCTGGAGATTTGTCTCCAAAGTCAACACTTGAGCTTTTAACATCAATAGAAAAGCCAGTGCTCGTAGATGTCAGGCCTGAGGTAAGACGCTCTTAAGTTTCGGAAGAGTTCATTGCTCATTAAATTTTCGAAACTCTCCACAATTCGTCAAGGACATTTTCAGTTGAAAGAAAAAAGAAATTCATTTAGGGTACCGTATTTGTACAGGCTTTGAGAGAGAAAGATGGAATCCCTGATCTGCGGAGAGGAGCTCGTTTTCGATATTCTAGTGTGACACTGCCTGAGGTTAGTTTCAACATCCTCATTCTTGTTTACCACACTGAATATAGAAACTCGATAGATGTACACAACATCGATTCAGCCATCAATGCAACAATACTCAATGAAACAGAAAGCAGGATGAAAGCCTTCTTCACAGTTTTATGGTTCTTGTTCTCATGTGTAAGGTTGACGGTGATGTTAAACGGCTACTGAGAGGTGGAACTGAAGTTGATGATGTCTTGATAGCAGTTATCATCAAGAACTTGAAAGCAGTTCAGGTATACCATCTTTATCAAGAACTATGTTTTTTTGCATGCCCAAGCAATTTATTGGCAGAGTTTTTGTTTCTAAAAAGTATGCTGACAGCTCATATACTTCGCTTACTCTGCTTCTTATAGGACAGGTCCAAGGTCATTGTTATGGATGCTGACGGAACTCGCTCTAAGAGCATTGCAAGGGCGTTGAGAAAACTTGGAATTAAGGCAACTAATTCTTGTCTAACTTACTTTTAGTAATGTAGTCTCCTTTATAAACATTCTTGAATAAGATTCTCTTTGTTTGTTTATGATGTCACAGAAGCCATACTTGGTGCAAGGTGGGTTTAGATCATGGGTCAAAGAAGGTCTTCGTGTGAAAGAGCCGAAACCTGAGACAACACTTACCATCCTCAACGAGGTATCTACTGTTGTTATGTATTACTGTATGTATACAATTCTTTTGGATTGGATGGTATGAGACTACACTCTTATTGATTTCCTCCGTTAATCTCTTCTGACTCCTGATTAATTTTCAGGAAGCTGAGGCAATCCTTGAGGACTTAAATCCTTCTCCGTTGCAAGTAGTTGGTGTTGGTGTGGTATGTTTCTAGTTCTATTTTTTGTCAGTTTTTGTAATATAGTAACCAGATCCTGGCTAACACAATGCGAGTTATGCAGGGATTTTTGGCAGCATTGTATGCTTCGTTTGGTGCGTTTAATTCTTTTTCATTTCCTCCGTTGAATCTCTTTTTCTCGCTTTCAACATTGTAGTTACATGAATTGTTATATTTCTCGCAGAGTGGGAGAAAACACTGCAACTCATAGCTGTCATTGGCCTCGGTTTGGTATTCTTTTTTACTCCCTCTTTTCTAAGTTCTATCCTTCAAATTATCCTTTCATTGCTTTATTTCTGAAGTCTTGGACATTATGCAGACTATATACCAACGACTTTCTTCCTATGATAACTCTGAAGACTTCAAGCAAGACGTCAGGTATAAAAGCGCCATCATTGTTCATAACAAAAACTCAGAAAAACCTCTTTATAGTCTTTAACAAAGATTGTTCTTCTTCTTCTTCTTTAAGGTTGTTGTTTGCACCGGTGAAACTTGGAGCTCAGGCTTTCTCATGGGCAGCAGGAAAACTTGAGACAAACGGTGTTGGCCTCCCAACTTCACCATCTTCCTCAGATGTTCGAAGCCGGGTTTTGCAGGCAGCTGCTAAGCATGAATCTCAGCCGTCTGATGAAACTTCTGAAGGTCTCCAAGAAGCATCATCATCATCATCATCCGTAGAAGAAGCTTTGGACAATGTTGATGTTTCAGAAGCGTAAAGGCTCCAACCTTTATTTTATTGTTATCGTAACTGCCAAGAATTACTTTGCTCGTCTCTTGGAATCGTTAATGTTCATAATTGTGACGCAAATGAGAAATTTAATCCAGTCAGTACCTTTCCATTCACTGTTCCTCTTGATTTGAAACGAGGATTGTTATCAAAGCTAGCTACTGTGAAAGTTACAGGTTAAAAGTAAAATTTAACAGTAGTTTCTCGCAGAATCAGTTTAGGCTTTTAGGCCCAATTATGAAAGCCCATAAATTGTATGGTAAGGGTTTAGTGAAGCCGCATTTTTGTGTTCATCAACCCAAGAAGTTGTCTGAAGAAGAGGTTTAACCTGAAGAAGCTAACTTATGAACAGAGGAAATCTAACTTGATTGTATTAGTACACTTCACTCACCTGCTGAAGCCATTGATGAAAATGACGATGAGTGAAGATATATTCTCTATACCCTTGTCGCTTCAAAATTCAAATCCATAGTATTATATTAGTCTAATATTAAATCTTGGTTATTTATTTTGCTTATTATATTAGTTAACTTTGTTTTCTTGTAAGTTAACAAATAGCAACCTATAGAACGTAGATTTTCAGAGAACTATCTTTAAAAGAAAAGATTATTATCTTAATATATCTTTTATCCATTTAAAGATATAATACAAAAAAAAAAGATAAAATAATAATTGTTCACGGTAAAACTATGTTACTACTGAGTTTATCTAATTTTTTACTGTTAAAATAGCAAAATAGTCGAACATACATCGTAATTTATACGAATAACAGTGTAAATGTCGCTATTTCACTAATTCACCAGTTGTCAACCAGAACTAATAATTTTTGAATATGCATGTATGTAAGCATGTATAAAAACTCAAAAGATTGAACCTTAATGCATCACGTCATCAAACAGTGATGAATTTGATAAATAGAAAGAGGCGTCCCTGGTGAAGGAGTGGATTGATCATTGGATTGCTGGACTTGCTTTTTTTGTTATTAATTCTTAATATATTTTTCATATATATTAGGATACAGAACAGAGTTAACTAGTTAAGAATCCATCAAAAATTTTATAGCTGTAATTTTCTTGATTTCCTTCCTAAATAGTTAAATTTCTTTTTGTTTTTGTTTTGCTTTTTTTTTTTTTTTCACAGCAGCTGTAATCATATCATTACCAAATAAATCAATTATAAGAAGATTGGAAATTATAAAAATATTTGTTTCCGTAAACGAAAAAATGATTATATACGTTTTTAAACTACCAACTCTAGCCTCTAATATACATGCACACTTAATATAATTTAAAAGAAAAAAATACATTAACAACCTGTCCTACTATACAAAAATAACACTACATATTTATACGTTTTGAAAATAAAATAAAATTATTTTTAAAATTATAATATTGATTTTTAATTTTGATACAATAATAAATATATAAAATTTAAAACTAAATCATTTTTTCCATAATTTTGATATAAAAATAAAAGTTAGAAATGAAATAAAAGGGATGTATCCAAAATTTGTTACCATGCTTTTTTTATTCATTCTATAACTTTTTATAACTAGAGATCATTTTATATAACAAAAAAAAAATACTACCAACGCCCAAAAAAATGTCATTTGATGATATTAACAACTACTTTGTTATGCTTCTCAAATTTTTTATAACTAGGTTATAGTTGAAAATAATAATCATAGTTTTTCAGTAGAATAGAAACAATGATCAAAAATTAAACTGAAACTTAAGTTGTATAAGACACTAAATATTAAAAACATTGTTATGAATTAAGAATAAATTATAAAATTTTGTAAGACATGTCATATAAAACAGTTATTTTGAAAGACCTTCTCATAATATTTTCTTAAAAAGTTCTTCTGTTATTTTAAAGTTCATAAATTATATGTGAACTCAAGTAAAATTAGTTTCTAAAAAATGTATTGATATCTTACTTTTTATAAATGAAAATTTTAAAATATAAATAAATTTATTAATTTTCAAAACTCATACTTATATATGTATATAGTAAATTTATTTATCGATTCATGTACGTATATTATTATATTTTTAATTAATTACATAAAATCCACGTGTATCTAAATAAACTAAATAAAAAATAAAATTTATAAAAATGAATTTATAACTTCATTTCCACAAATAATAACATACTTTAAAATATTAAAATTACCTAAATATTTAAACTTATATATTTAGATACTGATGAGCTCAAAAGTAAAACATCTATTTGTTTTTAATATATTTGTTTTTCTTTAAAACTGTTAATAAAAATAAAAATATCATTTTCTAATTGAAATATTTCTTTTAACGAAAATAAAATCTTATCAGTAAAAATTGATCTATAGAATTTTTTTTGGTAATTTTTTTAGGTTTAGTTGTCACCCTCTATTATTTTTGGTATAATTTATTCTATTAATTATTAAATTTATATAAAATCTAAATAAAATATATTTAGATGAATTAAGTAAAGATAATTATTTGTAAATAAAAATTAATCGAAAGTAAATTTTTATAAATCTAAATTTTTCACAATATTAAAATTTTCCAAAAAAACTATATTTAAAGAGGTTTATTATCTTTTTCAAATATAAAATTAGTTTTATCCATAATCCATTGACATAAAATATGTGTGAACTAAAGTAAATTAACAGTTTATGAAAAAATGAATTCGTAGCTTCAACTATATTAAAAAATCATATTTTTAATAAATTTATTTATCATTTTACATGATGCACGTAACTAGAGATTTAGAAATTGCATGAAATCTATGTATATCTTTTTAGTAACAAAAACAAAAAGAATTTGCAGCTTTGTTCCCACAAATAGAGAAGCTTACTTAAAATATTAAAATATACCAAACTCATATAATTGGGTTGTTATGAGTTAAAAAGTTAAATATCCATACTCACATACAGTCACTATATATGTGCTTCATTCTCTGAGAACCAAATCAAAAAGAAAAAAAAAATACTTATCCGTAAGAATTTGAGCAGTCATGGAACCAGCAGCTAACTATGCTGAGACGGTGGAAACACACGGCAGAGCTACTACCGACTTTCAGCCGCAGCCGTCACTTGAGATGCTCGCGGTTGAAAATATTCCTGAGAATTTCAACTATAGCGGAAGGTATATACAATACAACATATTCGGCAATATCTTCGAAGTCACGGCAAAGTATCAGCCACCGATCATAGCTCTTGGCAGAGGTGCTTATGGCCTCGTTTGGTAAATTCCTTTTAACATTTTGTTTTTTTTTTCTATTTTTTTATTTATTTTGTGAATTTCAATCCTGAAAAAAGCCATCTTTTAACCTCTATTTTGTGTTTAAGGGTTGTTAAAATCTCTTCCTTTACGTGAAGTTATTGAACGTTTTAGCACGTAGTGCATCATATATGTAGGGAAATCATTCT
>KE154921.1:46134-60505 GCA_000411075.1 Sisymbrium irio | reverse complement strand
GAAAGATGCGTTGTACATTGTTTCATGTAATTATTAATAAGGGAAGTTTCATTAAACCAAATATTAAACAATTCGTAGGTGCTAGGGTTCGAACCTGGGTTAATTACTAAAAGTGGACCACACTCATTAATTAAATTATTTCACTTAAAACATATATAAATATATATATTTTGGTTTACCCGAACCGAACCGAAACCAATTGGATCCGAACCAAAACCGAATCGAGATCTAATCGGTACCTATATAGGTATAAAATCTCTTAACCCGAAAGAACTGGAACCGATTGAATCTTACCCGAAACCGAATCGTATACCCGAAATCTCAGGCCTATATGTAATATTGTGAGTGCAGACTCTAGGTATGTGTAAAGAGTGCATTTGGATAGGATCTGTGATCATTACTAAAATATTAGTGTATTTTAAAGGCCCAAGTAATTATAATTTTTTTTACATTAAGATCCATATTTCAAATGTTGCAAGAGACTATAACTATTTTTACATTTTTCGAACCTGACCAGACCATTGCTAACTAATTTTTTTTATAGAAAAAATGTGTCAGGATATATTGTCTCACATTGCTAAAGAATTTGGAAGAGATCTTAAATAATATATAAATGGTATGGGTTAATCCATTTATCACCAATTGATTTTAAATTGGAAGTTCATACAATTTAACACTATATCATAGTCCGATCCACACATGCCCAACCTGATCTAACCCAAAATTGGTCCATATATCAACATCTAAAAACTGATGTCATCAATTCAAGCTTGAACATTCCACGATTAATGGCCAAAAAATCATCATATTAAAGAGGTGTGCTAGGACTTATTGTCCCACACCACTAATGTAGTTGGAAGGGACTTAATGTAGTTGGAAAAGATCTTATGTAATATATAAAGAATATATGTCAATCCATTTATCGTTAATTGGTTTTAAGTTGAAAATGTATAAAACTTAACATGAAGCATGTGCATATCTCCTCCTCTACACATAGATACGCTCCTATTATTCTACATTAAACACATATTAATAAATTATAAAATTTATGTGTATCTAAACAATATAAAGTAATTAACTATTTCTAAAATGAAAATGTATGTATATCTTCATTTCTATGCATTTCTACGAATGAAAAAACTTATGTAAGAATTCAAGTCTGAATATTCTAAGATTAATGGCTAAAGAACCACTATTTCGAAGGGATTTATTAAGAAACATTGTTCCACGTCGCTAATAAAGTTGGAAAATATCTTAAATAATATATGAAGAATATAGGCTAGTCGACTTATCGTTAATTAGTTTTTAAGTTTGAAGTGTATATAACTTAGTATAAATCACTTCCTATCTCCTCCACACATATAGATATGTTTCTATCTTTTTACATTAAATACGTATTATATTTATAATAAATTACATAAAATCCACGTGTATCTAAACAATATCTAGTAAGTAATTACTTCTAAATTGAAAATGCATGTACAGCTTCATTTCTATACATTTCTACAAATGAAAGAACTTACTTAAGAATGTTAAAATTTACAACTCATTTTTGGGTGTTCATGAGTTAAAGTGTTAAACATCCATACTTAGAGGGAGGGTCATTATATATGATTCCCTGAGACTATAAAACCAAGGCAAAAGAAAGAAAAAAAATACCATTTCTTTTAAACAATAGTTTTTTTTGTAAGAGTAACAGTAAGATTCTAAGTAGTCATGGAACCAGCTAACGATGCTGAGACAGTGGAAACACAGGGCGGAGCTACTACCGACGTTCAGCCGCATCCGTCAGCTGAAATGCTCGTGGTTGAGAATGTCCTTGAGAATCTCGGGCATGACCGGAGGTATGTACAATACAACATATTCGGTAGTATCTTCGAAGTCACCGCGAAGTACAAGCCACCGATCACGTTTCTTGGCCAAGGCACCTATGGCACCGTTTGGTAATTTTCTTTTTACATTTTTTTTTCCGGTTTTTTGTCTACAGATTTTCTTTCAGTGAAGTTTCAATCCTGAAAAAAGCCTTAAACTTATCCACTATTTTTGTGTTTAATGATTGGTATAATTTCTTCACAATTTCTCCTTTATGAGAAATTCTAGAACTTTTGAACACGTAGTGCATCATATATGTAGTGCAATCATTCTTAAAATTTGTAAAAAATCTGGACCGGCAACTTTTCCGGTCTGACCGGCTTTTATATTAATGAAAGCGGCTATTATTCCAAAAAAAAAAAATTATAAAAAATCTGAACATTTGATTGATATTGTGAATAAACTAAAAAGACAATTATATACCTCTAGTGATTTTTGTGTTGTTCTAGTTGCTCTGAATCTCATTGACGCACTAAATTTAATTACTCTTTTTTACTCTTTTTAACAGTTCGGCTGTGAACGCGGAGACCAATGAGGAAGTAGCAATAAAGAAAATCATGCATGCATGTGACAACGACATCGCTGCAAAGAGAGCTCTCCGTGAAATCAAGCTTCTTCGTCACTTGGACCATGAAAATGTTCGTTTGATTTCATCACTATTACATAACTCTTTTTATCATATTATTTAAAAAATTATAAAAAGCTAATTAATTCCATTTGGATAGATTGTTGGAATCAAAGACTTAATATTGCCTCCTCAGAGAGATACTTTTGAAGATATTTACATTGTTTATGAAGTGATGGACACTGACCTTGAGAAAGTCATAAGGTCCAAACAAGAACTATCCAAAGATCATCACCAGGTTTGAGTTTAGATTCCTTTTTTTTTCCCTAAATTTAAATAATTTGTTTAGAGATCTTGAAAGTGTCCAGTTTCCCCTTCTTTATTGTGACAGTATTTCTTGTATCAAATCCTGCGCGGATTAAAGTACATTCACTCGGCCAATGTGTTACATAGAGATTTAAAACCGAGCAATCTCCTCTTGAATGCGAACTGTGATCTAAAGATCTGTGATTTTGGGCTTGCTCGTGCGGCTTCAGATAGGCATGCAATGACTGAGTATGTTACCACAAGATGGTACCGTGCACCCGAGCTTCTGTTGAACTCTTCTGCTTATAACTCAGCTATAGATATCTGGTCTGTTGGCTGTATTTTCTTGGAAATGATAACTGGCAAACCGCTCTTCCCGGGAAGAGATACTGCCCATCAGCTTCATTTGATTCTGGAGGTAATAAAGTTTAAGTTAACCCTTTCTTTTAACATACCCTTTTAGTGAGATGTCTTAACTTATAAGAATAAGTTTGCATTTTGTTTTGCAGTTCCTAGGCTCTCCAACAGAAGACGACGTTGGATTGTTGAATGAAAATGCTATTCGACTCTTATGGCAACTTCCTTATCGTATTCGCAAATCTTTCTTTGTAGAATTCCCAGATGTGGATTTTTTAGCTCTTCAGTTGTTGGAGAAGATGCTCAAGTTTGACCCTAGGAAGAGAATTTCAGGTTAGTGCATTTCTGTCTCTCTTTAGCCTCTGTTCAGTTTTATTTAGATTCTTATCGCTTCCTTTTTCTTTTGCCCTCTTTGCAGTTGAAGATGCGCTTGCTGATCCCTATTTCGGACCGCTTCACGACATTAGCGATGAACCGGTCTGCACGGAGGTCTTCAACTTCGGTTCACAGGAAGATTCACTCACAGTGGAGCAGATTAAGGACTTAATCTACAATGAAGTCCTAGCTTTCAACACTGATCCAGGAACAGTTCAAAATGAGCAGTGAATTTGCCTTGGAAGCAACAAATAAAACAGTCACCATATTGTCTCCCCATCTCTATCATTGTCCCTTTTTCAGTTCTTTTTTATTTCCTTCAGTATTCTGGATAATGTTTCTTGGATTTCCTTCAGTTTTCTGTTGAGGCTTACAACCTTTAGAACATCTCTCAGGAGATTTTTATGGTGTACTTCTCTGCTAGACTCCCCTAATAAAGTTCATTTTTAAATTTGTCAATTTATCATTTTTAAGTAGATAAATTTAAAAATAAAATAGAAACACTGATTAATTATGTGGGCATTATTGCAATTCTCAATCCAACAAATAATAATACATGAGCTATTGTTAAAAATTTAACATTGCAACAAGGAAGAAAACAATCATATCTTCTAATTTGGAGAATATGAGTATTTGGATGATCTTACTCCTTGCAATGGTTCTTTTGCATGCTTGTTTATATGTCAATGTCAACTCTTCAAATTGCCAAAGAATCTAGAAAGCGGCACAGGGCCATCAGTTTCGTCTTTACTTTTGCTAGAATGTTTGTCTCTGCTGGACTTGTGCTTCTTCTCCTTCTTCGATCTTCTGGAACTTGATCTTGATCTCCTAGATTCGTCTTCATCGCTACTAGATGACGACTCTGAGGACGAATAATGCTGCAATCCCATAACACAACACCACCATGGGGAATGTTAATCGAAGCTATATAAAACATGACACCACGTATTGTCTAAGAGTATAAACACCTTTCTCTTTTTGCTTTTCTTCTTCTTTGAATCTCTGTCTTTCTTATCTGTGAGGTCATTGAGCCATTGGAGAACAACAGTTAATAACATCCTCCGAAAGAAGGTTTAGATATTCTGTCGAGTTTAGTTGATGTCATAACCTTTTCGAGACTTGTCACTAGAATAGTTCCTTCCCTTGGAGAGTTTCAACGCCCTTTCTGCATCTAGCTGAGCTCTATACTCACGCATCAGTTTATCAGTATCAGCTTCGAGTTCTCCCTTTTTCATTTCTTCTTCCTAAACATGTCACGTAATAAAAAAGACATAATGTTAATGTTCCACAATCACAAAGGTAACAAACTGATATTGCAGATAATGAAAGATGTTAATTGAAAAAAAATGAGCTTTCAAGAGGTTATGCAAAATAGGATGTTAAGAGTTACTTCAAAACCTCGACATAGATATAGATGTAAAGAGTGAAGAAAGAAACGTTATCTCTATACGAATACTCATATGAAAGCTAGTAAATTGAAAAGAACAATAGCGAGCTTATGAACACTTCGTAGCATCAAGTGCTAGTAAAGATATGAGCCTTTATGTTACAATGGAAAGTCTTACAACCAAAGATCACCTTTTGCTTCTTCTTATACTCTTCCCAAGTGATAGTGTGAGTAGTCTTGAGACTAGCTAAACGAGCCGCATGCCACTCTGGTGTATGAAATGAACCATCCACCTGCGACACTCCTCATCAGAAACGTTCCCGTACCGATCATAACAAACAATCATCAAGCCGTTATAAAAAACAGAAAAGTCTCCATTTTTCAAAGTATCCTAATTGTTTTGACTTTGTCCAAATACTTAAATTGTGTTTACAGACATAACATGTGAACTTGTAACTATCCCTCAAGACATGAACATAACACTGTACAAAGGCTTAAGCTTTAACTCTAACAATGCAATTTGATAATGAAATGAATGAAATTTTGGGAATTTAAGAGAAGAGTATGAAAGGGTACAAACCATTCCGTCTTCAACCTCCTCCGGCTGAGCTGAGCTGGAGCCAACCCTAGATCTCTGCATAGCCTTGTAAGCCTGATTCTTCCCCATAGCTGATGAAGTTGAAAATGAGACGGACAGAGACAAGTAGAGATTGAGGATGAAGAAGCTTTGAAGATCTTTCGGTTGTTCAAATCTAGGGTTTGGGATTAACGGTCGGAAGAAGGAGAGGATTTAGGGATCTGTAGAGAAAGCGAGCCACAGAGAGACGAGAACTGTGAGGCCGAACAGAAACTCCCCTGGAGATTTAATTTCGTCCCCAATTCTTAAATTAGTTATAATAAAAGGACCAATTTGCAATATTATTTATACTTTTCGAAAATTATAAATTAAACCCTTTGGTTAGTTAAAGTCGACTCTTTTGGAACCGATTCATTATTTTCTTTCTTCTCTCTCTCGAGTAGGTCAGGTATGTATTTCTTCTTCTTAGTTCCTTGAATGAATCCATCCTGAAAGTTTCAGTTTTTTTCTTTGCTTTCTTCAATCAGTTCAAAGGGTCGAAAGCTTAGGGCTTTTTACTTGAGAGAACTAGGAACGTACTTTTTCTGATATCGTGTGTATCGGAGTCGTAGTCTCGTTTTCGTCCTTGTAGTGGAATTCAGAGCTACGCTGTTGATTTAAGATCTCAATTTGTGATTGCAGTTAGTTACAGGATCGTGCTCAGAAGGAAAGATGAGTGGAAGTGGAGATAAAGTTTCTGGAACCACCAAGACACCTGCTGATTTCCTCAAGTCGATCCGTGGGAGACCCGTTGTTGTGAAGCTCAATTCTGGTGTTGATTATCGAGGTAAGTCTCTCTTTCTTTCTACATATCTTCTTCTTCTCCTTATGTGTTTTGTTTGTGGTTGGGTTGATGGTATAGTTTGTTGCAATTTGTTTTATCTATCTCTGCTGCACTTTAGGTTTGAAGTCTTGACTTAGGACTTGTTCCTTTGACTATGTTAAGTGGAACCAAAGAGTTGCTTGTTAAGCCCCCACTCTAGTAACTTAATGTGATAGTTTGATATAGCTGTGACAAATTAGAGAAAGTTTTGACATTTCGTTTATAAAGTAGTCAAAGGCAAGCTACTGTTAGATCACTGTAACCAATTTGGCTGATTGTATTCTTGTTTCTCTTGTTGCCCTGATCAGTTTTGTCTAGGTTCTAGTCAAGCTTAATATCGACTTCTTGATCACGAATTGCTTCTTCTTCTTCTTCTTTTACTCAGGCATTCTTGCTTGTCTTGATGGGTATATGAACATAGCAATGGAGCAGACTGAGGAGTATGTGAATGGGCAGCTCAAGAACAAATACGGTGATGCCTTTATCCGTGGAAACAATGGTAAGGAAAATCTCTGTCATTCTTCTCTCTACCTTCTTTGTATATCCTTCGGTGTATGAATGCATATAAATTTTCTTCGTTTTCTTTGGGTGCAGTTCTTTACATCAGTACAGTGAAGAGACCTTTGGCGGACGGAGCTTAGACCGTTCCTGATGCATCATCATCAGCAATGGCCATCTTATAGATGTTATCTTTCTAAAAGAACTCTTGCACTTGACGATTGACATGTATCAAAAATGTTTGTTTTTCTTAAATGAATTTTTGTGATGAGCATGGTAATAGCAGGGCGTCACTTATTTGGCAAGTTATGGATCCGGATTTAAAGTTAGCAAACTAATTTAATTACTTGTGATTCATACAAAATAAACAAATTCGATTCTAGCAGCTACGTGGAAGGCCGAATAGTTGGACCGGGCTGTTAGATTGTAATAGAGAAGAAGCACAGGTGAGGAAGAATGCAAAAACAGAAAGTAGAGAAATTTGTCCCGATGAAGGAGATCGATATTCGATACTCGATAGATACCAAAATGTTTCAGCTGGAATAAGCTTTTAAGGTAACCTTGGTTTGTTTTTGTTTTAATCTCTTTTCACAAAAACTAGCAAAAGGTCTCGCTAAATCTTAGCCGCCTTCTATTATGTAACTCGCTTATGCCTAAGCAGCAAAACCTGAAGTAAAGTTTCCCTCAGTAAAAAAAAAGCTAACCTCATTACAGCTAAGAGTATAGTGTGTCGTCTGGTTTTAAAAAATCATAGTGCTCTTGCTTTAATTTGACTCTTCTTCTGTTGCATTTTCTTCTGGCTTACTTCCCAACTTCCCCAACCTTACAATGTCTTCCACCATAATTCTTCCCTCTGTTGAAAAACCAGATTCAATACAAAGATCAATTAACAGATAAACTTCAGTGAGATTAAGATGTCAAGAAGGAGAGGATTCTTTACCTTTATCTTTGGACAGACTGCTGATTAGTTGTTGAAGGCCTTCGTTAGCAAGTGTGTCCTTCAGGTACATCGCAGCAGCAGCAACTTCATCAGGTGTGACCTTTCCATCTCGATCCCTGTGTTGTGTGCATTATTCAAAACGTTACAACTTTAGAATCTTAGTCTCAGAAACGCATAAACAAGTGGAGGATATATAACATGTCTACATATACCTGTCAAGAAGCTGCCAGCCTTTGCCAATTTTGATATCCACATCATCAATCTCCTTCTCCAGGTTTTGAATCAGACCATCAACCTTAAAAAAATATACCACAAAAGTTAGCTCTGACACAAATCTCATGGGACTTTAAGATTCTTTAAAAACGATGTTCAGGTCTTTTTACCTTTTCCATTAGTGCAGAGGAAACCTCGTCAGCTTCAGCAACTTCATCACCTTGATCACTATCTTCTCTAGCTGCTTTGTATGCCTTCATTGCAGCTTTCTCACCATCAACATCTTCTCTCTCGACCATTGTGTTATAGAACTCCATCTGGAGAAACAGAAGAATAATGACTTTCAATCTAGGACACAAAATGCTAATCAAGCAAACTACTTATCGACACGAGCTATAGCTTTTGTGGACAGTGTACCTCTTTCTTCACGAGTCCCAGGAATTCTTCGCGCTCTCTACATACCGACTGTTTAGATCAAAACAAACAGTGTCTCAAATAGGTACCGGCTAAAATTTCTCTGCATATTAATTATTAAAAACCATAGACTCATTTCTTACAGAAGCAGAAGCTAAAACCCCAAGTGCACGGCTAAGTTTGCAGAGATCATCTTGCTGTTCAAGAACTCTAGCTCTGGCCTGTTCTTGAGCTTCTCTGGCCGTCGGTACGGTCATCTCTTGCAGTGCCTTATCCTCTTCACCACCTTTAACATCCTTAATCCTTGAAAGCTCTTCTTCTTCTTTCGCTTCTTCTTCCTACATATATATATCAAAGTACAAAATGTAAAATGTGAAACAAAGAAGTTTGAGTTCTCTAACTTCCTTAAGCAAGCATAATACAACACAATCCATGGTTGATATCAGACCTTGATCCGCTCTTCTTGCATCTCAAGGTACTCTAATTTCCTTATTCGCTCAGATAGAGGGTCTTCAGATGGCAGAGAAGTTATACCAACAGTATCCACAACCTCGTCAGGAAGAGAAGAAAGAGTAGCCCGGACAGCATCCTCTGCCCCAACTCTTCCGGCAACGGTAAACGCCCTGAATATAAACTGCTATCAGAAATTCATTTCCAAAAAAATCGATGGAAGAACAAAGTAGTGAGGAAAAAGAGTTCTGGAACCTACCTAGAGAGGATCAATAACGACGAGGGGACAGAATGATTAAGTGATAAGTCCATCCAATCGCGAAGCTGTAAGATCGTATCAATACTAAAAATTAAACGCTGCAACATAATTTTTTCCCGATGGAGTATGATAAACAAGTAAAAAAGAAACCTGTTGCCTCATTTCTTCAACTGTAAGGTCACCCAGCATTCCCCGTTCCCTGCAATCTTCGCGTAGCTCAGCCTCTGAAAGGGAATCCACACCCTCAGCTCTAATCAGTTTATCATCTTCCTTAATGCTGCAGTGAAAAGGAACCAACATTAAACATCAACCAAGGTTAAAAGTCCAATAACAATGAGACGTGGAAGCATCTTACCTCCTCAGTCTTTTTCTGAGCATATATCGCAGATAAGCATCTGTTCCATATGGGCTAATACCCATCATTTTGCACATGCGAACCAAGCGAGACCTGTAAATGAAAACAAAGAGGTAACTACTATTAGAACATGTACCTCTTTACAAGCACAACACATCTCTGATATTGAAAAGAAAAGGAGCAACAAACCTGCTAATGTTATCCAAAGTAAGCTCATCGTTGAAAAGCTTTGCAAAGCCCAAAATTTCATCGTTTTGGACTAGTTTGCCTTTTCGAACCTGCAAGGCAAGATTTTAAAAACGTGGGGAATGAAATTTAAGGGAATGAAATTTAAATTTCAAAATCCGAGAGAAAGTGAAGTATCTGAGCCAACACAAAATCCATGACTTGCCTTGTCTAGAAATTCATCCAGGTCTTCGGCGGTTCTCTTTGCTTCACCAGTTCTTGAATGTTTGACTTCCTTAGCCATCTCTTTGGCCGTTTCCTGAAGAAACTTAGCGTATTCTATCCTAGCAAGTAACTTCCTTTTCAATGCTTCCTGTACATGAACAAAATAGAAACATCGAAAAAAGTTACCGAGAAGGAAATAAGGTTGAACGAACGAGTAAACCTACACTCCTCGGAAACATACCTCTTCTTTCATCTTGTCCTGGAACGTTGACGGTAACATATTAGGGAAGAGCTTCAAGAAAACTGGCAGCAGAAACTCCATAAACGGCACGAGGATGAACACTGCAAATGGCACTAATCTAAAGATATCAGCTGTTGTTCGAGTCAGCTGTTGCCTTTCTCTTCTGGACAAACTCTTTCCACCAGCCAACTTGAGCAGCAATCTTGAACTGATCCTAGTGTCAGCCCAGAGTAGTTTGGTCCCCAGCCAATAATGTTTCAATGTTGATACAAACTCGTGTTTCCAGTGAGTGAGTTTCTTTCCCCAATCCGCCCTGTAGAGAAAACATAAACTCAGTACAACACAATCGCCATGCATAATCCTGAAGAATAAGAGCACACAATGTCAGAAGAAAGCTCAAACCTGCTCATGGAGGCAACAGCTCTTAAAGCAGGACCAATCCCAAGAACAAATGCCCATGTCCTCTGTACAATCGTTCGAGCAACCTTCTTGGATTCTAGTAGACGCTTAGCCTTCGCCTTTGCTTTAACACTACTCAGACTTTCAACAGCTTGGTCACATTCCTCAGGAGATGCCTCTTTCCTATTCACAGCAACCCCATCATCCTTCTTCTCCTCTTCTTCAGGTTTCTTAGCTGCAGCAGTCGTAGCATTACGAATGGCTATACTCAAGTGTCTCATCCCGAGAGAAGGACCAAACTCCGAACTTCCAAAACCATGGAACCTACGACCGAAATATCCGGTTCTAGAAGGCAATAGAAGACCATATCCTCCAGTAAAAGACTTGTCTTTGGTTACACGGTCAGGTTCAACTCGAGGACGGTTGGTAAGAGAGTGTGAATCAAGACTCTGAGCAGAGTTTCCAATGGAGTGAAAGGTCTGAGCTGAACGAGCATAGACACTCAAGTAATCGGAAATGACACTCTTTCTTCTAACGATCGCTCTTGACGCCATTTCCTTGTTGTCGACAAAGGAATCAGCTTGACATCTCCCAGAAAAGAATAATCTTTAACCTGTTATTCGGATGAGGTCAAATCGCTAAATCAAAATGGAACTAAGAAACTTCTGTTAACCCTAAGTATCAGAACCGATGAACGATCAATCGAAACACAATGGCATAGCAGATGAAAATGGTAAACCCTTTTGATTTTAACAACTAAGATATGAACAACAAAAAAGTATCAAAATATTACTTACAGAAGGATGAAGAACTCCGTTTAACCGGAGAGAGTGAAGCAAAATAAACACGCCGGAGAAATTTGAGAGAGGTTTTAGGGATGCGGCAAATAAATCGTTGGAAAGGGTTTTATATTCTTTTTCTTTTTGGTTTCTTTTGAGGACTGACGAAATAAAGATATTTTTATTAGACGTGTAGGAGTGATTGTACGCCGTTGGATTATTTCTGGGTCCCGTGTCTTTTTTTTTGTAACCACGTGGACGAATCCACTATCTGATGAAATACTTGAACCCCAAGGGCCTTGACGCAACGAATAGTGCTATAGTTTTGTTTTTTCGTAATTCTTTTGGTTGTATTGATGATTTTATAATTATAAAGCTCTTACTTCTTCACCAAACCAAGAAATTTTATTTAACAAATATTAGAGCCATTATAGTTGTAATATATTAAAAACTAACATAGTTCAGTTCAGAAACAAATTTACGTGGAAGTCTGTATGGTTTATTAAATTTTTGGTTTATATTAATCATACAAACTTGATGGATTTGATAATATATATTTTCAGTCGGGATAATACTTTGCCATAAATTCGATATATATATATTTATGTTTTTCGCAAAAAAATAATGAATCTTATCTAGAATTTTAAATTTGCCTAATTTTGATATGAATATGAACAAGTGATGTGTATGTTGTTACTCATAAATATACTTACAAAATAACCAAAAAACTTATGATATGAAACAAACAATTCATGAAAAAAGGTAACAGATCAGTTATACTCTGTTTTTACAAAGGGAGTGAATTTGTGAATCTGCTCGAGTCTGCGAAAAGCTCACCCTCATCTTGCTTTTTCTTTCATCTCCGGATGTCATTAGTTTCAGGGTTGATTGAAACATTCAATCGTTCCCTTTTATTTCCTGCAAAAAGAAAAAATGAACATTGATGAGCATAAATCTTTGTCTTAACTATAGTAAGATTTAAAGCTGTTTTACCAGGGAAACTTAAATGTGTCTTTCCACCATCCTTGTTTAGAACAGTTTGCAACTATTTTGTCGAGCCGAATAATAATCTCAGAGAATATTGGCCTCACACCGATATCTGGATGCCAACATTCCTCAATCAACCTAGACATCATCGCGAAGATTCTTGAGTTTGCTAATGTCTAGAAACATCATAGAGTGTAATAACAGCTGATAAGTCTTTTGAAAATGCTTACTCTTTCAAATCCGGAGGGTAACTCTTGGATTTCGTCTTGATTATTGGTCTCTTCCCTTCTATACATATCGACTCCGCAACCTCTTCAGGCGATTTAGGATGAAAAATCGATACTCCCTCAGTCAACTTCACATATAAGATACCAAAAAAGATTGCAGAGTTTGAGGCTCAAATATTTATTTAACTGTCAACAAGGTGAAAGCTTTGTGTGTTACTACCTCATACAAAATGACACCAAACGAATGCACATCGACTCTTTTATCAAAGATTTCGTCTTTGTAAATTTCTGGTGCTGTATAGTAATCTGCAGTTTAAAAAGGTAAGCGTAAGATCTTCCAAGAATGGTAAGTACTTGTTGTATATATATGATGCAAGTAAGAAGAAAAGGCTTACTTGATTTATCGACATGAGCTTCGTGGTTCACTACTTTAGCATTATCTTCAGAAATCTTGGACAACTTTATCAAACCAAATCCAGAGATCTTCAGTTGTCCTCCTCTATCCAGCAAAATATTTCTGGCACCTTACAAAAAACTTTCAAAATATTATCCAAACTGTTTTTTGGTCGGTGTTATCTAACTTGCTCTCGGCTTTGTCTTACTTTGGCCTTAAATCGCAGTGGATGATCGGGTCTGGTTTACATTCATGAAGATAGTTCATGCCTCTGGCAATATCTAGCGCAAATCTCAGAGCCTTTGAAGGAGAAAGACGACCTTTCTTTTGAAGATAAACACTTAGATCACCCTGAATATTAAGATAACTAGAAGATTACTACAATTGTGATTCCATGTATTGGCAGAAAATGAAGTTAAAAATGACTAAAAAAACTACGCTTTACCTTTGGATTATGCTCAACTACAATCATCATTGGAAGATTTTGAGTGACAGCTCCAACAAATTGAACAATATTTGGATGCCGAGCTTTAGCTAGCAAAGTTAATTCATGTGTGAAGGCATTTCTGCTCGTATATAAAGAGAAACCACACAGAGAAGGCAGAGTGTTAGATGTTTTCATGTTATATTAGACAACTTAAGACAGAGAAATTCAAGAAGCAGAAGAATGCATACACTCGTTCCGGGTGTGAATAACTATCTTTATCGAATATTTTTACCGAGACTCGCGTGCCATTCCATTTAGCAACTTGATAAGTTCCCTACAAGTTAAGTAAACAGCCACAAAAAGACATGAGAATATGAGATTTCAGGAGATAAAATCTCAGTTCCGGTGAAAATTAGGAGAAATGAACAACCTTTGAGATGCCATCAACTTTTCGGACTTGAAGCTCGAGTGGATTAAGTTCATACTCAGGGACTTCTTTTGGATTGCCCACCGTCATTGGAGTCTTTCTGGTTTTCTACAAGTTTTTACGCAAATAAATGTTAAGATGAAGTAAATCACTAGAAAGATAGAGAGACCAAATCATGGTAAGAACATTAAAAAGACTTGACTTTTGTTAAATACCATACCGGAGCTTTAGCTCCTCGAGCTTTCAAGAGATTATACACTTCAACATTCCCATAATACTTGGCATCAACAGCCGCCTGCACAATAATCAGTTTGGTTTAATCAAGAGAAACCAAACCAAAGAAGAACTTAACCAATTCGGTTCGTTTCTCTACATCCGTACAGAGCGTAACTAAAACGAATCGAACCGGCAATCAATTCAAATTCAACACTCTCTCAAACCGAGCCGAATGATATATTGATATTGAGTTACGCAATTCCGGTTTATATGATTATTAAAACAGACAAAACCGAACCAAAAGACAAGATCGGGAAGAAGAAGAACAGACCGTACTACCCCAACGGTCACGAGCATCGATGTTAGCTCTCCGGCTAAGAAGAAGCTTGACGACGTCGTAATGACCTTCACATGAAGCGATATGAAGAGCCGTACGTCCATCGAGATCGATGCT
>KE154921.1:33005-44854 GCA_000411075.1 Sisymbrium irio | reverse complement strand
CCGCTACGGAGCCGAACTCGAAAACCGTCGCTCGATCCGGACGAGGAACTTCTATGGCTCCGTTCATCCCCGGCGCCGGAGTTTCCGATTTCGGCGTCTTGATTATCTCCGTCTTCGACGTCTCGGACTGCGAAGAAGGCTTGGGACTTCCTGTGAACCACGACAGAATCCCCATAGCTACTCCAATAACCAAAGGAGGTAAGAGTGAATTAGGGTTTATCCTCTTCTCCCCATTTTGATTTTAGGCGAAGCTTCTTAGATTGGGCCTTATCAATTGAGCTGGGCTTCAATTCTAGCCCATATATAAAAGGTTTACATTTTAACCCCTTTAGTTTTAGACAATTCTACAATTGAACCTCAAACGTTTATAATATCGTCATTTTAAATCCACATTTCATACCAAAGTAAACTTCATCTTAATACACATTATTACAGATTTTATAGTCTTGCTGATATCCATCCTTGCATCAACCATGAGAATCTCTTAGTAACCTTTACCGATACATCTCATCACTCTCGGGCAACCTCAACAACTTGTTTCCCAATGTTTTGTCCATGGTAAAGTCCCACCAGAGCAGCAGGACCGTTCTCGAGTCCTTTGACGATGTCTTCCACGTACTTTAACTTCCCTTCTTTTATGTACGGAAGCACAAACTCAAAATACTTAGGGAATAGATCATGGTAGTCCATAGCAACAAACCCTTGCATCCTTATCCTCTTGAACATGATGACAGGTAGGTTATGTACTCTATCTCTTGTTTCAAGATGATACTGAGAGATCATCCCGCACACAGCGATTCTCCCATACATTTTTATGTTCAGTAGCACAGCGTCAAGCATTTTGCCTCCTACGTTCTCAAAGTATATGTCAATGCCCTTTGGGAAACATCTGCGGGGAAAAAAGAAGTCTAAAAGAGAATATATTGAGTCTATGATTCAAGAAACCAAAGTATAATCAAAGGAATCAAACCTCTTCAAGGCGGAATCAAGGTCAGGTTCTTCCTTGTAATTAAATGCATCATCAAATCCAAATTTGTTAAGCAGGAGATCGACCTTTAAAGGGAACCAAACAATTTGTAAGAGAAATTTAAAGCAGAAATAAATCAATTTTGATGTTATTAGATTTTGAGTAAACTCTTAACCTTTTGTTTACTTCCGGCACTTCCAACAACATAGCAGCCCATCAACTTAGCAAACTGACCCACGAGATGACCAACCGCACCAGAAGCCGCAGAGACAAATACTGTCTCTCCTTTCTTAGGTGAACAGATCTCGAAAAAGCCTGCATAAGCAGTCAAACCTGGCGTCCCTGTAATTAATGAGAAAAATAGGCTTTAAGAAAAACGGTTTCCACAATGTTTTGTTTTATCTAGTTATTAGCTAAGAATATAACTCTGATACTAACCAAGGAGTCCAGTGTAGTAGGAGAGAGGAACACTGATATTAACGTCAATTTTGGATATAATGGGCGTTTTGATTGTAGTATACTCCTCCCAGTCGACCACTGCCCAAACAAAATCTCCTTTCGCAAAAGCTGGATCATCAGAATCTATCACCTTAGACACTCCAAGTCCAGTTAGAGGCTGTACAAAAACATCAAAAATCAGTGATTATTCCATGTGTGCTTGTGTGTAGTGTACGTATGTATTGGTGTTACCTTTCCAGGGACGTAAGCATTTAAAAGTGCCAAAGTCGAAGGGTTTGGTTCTCTCATGAGAATCCCCATGTAAGGGTCACAAGACAAGTAAAGATTCTTCACCAGAATAGATGATGATCCGGGCTTAACCTTGAGTTCCACGTTGTTGGAAACTGTCAGTAGATCTGACTCTTCAGGGGAACCCTTCACGTAATGTCTCAGTATCACTTGCTTGTTCTTCACGGTAGTCTCCATTCTCCTCGGAAGAATTTTCTTCTTGATGTCGTCGAGATCAGTTGTAGTTGTATTCTATCAGGCTGGTAGCTTCGTTAGGACTTAAGAACTAGGTGGTTCGGTAGAACGTTTACATGCATACAAAAGACAGGTTTGGTGTGACACCAACTAAAGAGCTGTATCAACAATGATTGGCAAGGCCAAGAAAACATATTAATAATAATTATATGATATTTAATCGCCTGTTGCATGTTTTTCATTAATATCATGAGGCAAATGGTAAAAGATATACATATTCCTCTGTATATATCAAAATAAAAGCTAAAGCGAGAATCAAGTAATCAACATACGTTCTCAAAGTATATGTCAATGCCCTTTGGGAAATATCTGCGGAAAATTATAAGAGAGAATACATTGATCATTCTATGATTCAAGAAACCAAAGTATAATCCAAGCCTCCAAGGAATTTAATCAAAACCTCATCAAGGCAAAATCAAGGTCAGGTTCTTGTAATTAAATGCATCATGACGTTTAAAAGGAACCAAACAATTTGTAAGAGAAAAGCAGAAAAAAAAACGATCATTATATTGATGTATTAGTTCTCTTCTTTCTTAGGTGAAAATCATTAAGGAAATATATTGACGTTGAAAATCGAAGAGTTGCTCCATATATGGAGAGCTTTATAATTCGACACAAGTTGAAAGATTGCAGAAGTCTTAAATTATATAATGGTTTTGTCTTTGTGGTAAGAGCATAAGCATGTAGAATGTTCATGCGTTCCAATTATTTAGCATTTGTCTCCATGACCAGGAACATGCAACACCTTCACTCGGTATGGAGTGGACCCATCGTCAAATCGCATTTGTAACAATGCAGACCCTGGAGAAGCATCAATCAAGAAGATGCATGTAAAGGAACAATGACTAATTAAGTTCGTGTCTCACTCTATGATACTAATTATTTGTTCATCGGTTTTGCTCATTGAAAATATACCTGCTGGATCGTTACAGTTCCAAGATTTGGAGACTGCTTAAGTAGATACGGCAGGAGTTTCCAAACCCGTCGATTCATACTCCCAAAAGATAAGCTTACCAGATTGTTGAATACCGGTAGAAGTAGTCCATATTTAACACATCGAGAGATCACCTGAAACACACATGCACAGACTTCAAGTATTGTCCAAGGTCTTTAAAGTGTTAAAGAAATAAAAAGAATGGGAAAAATTTACATCAACAGAACCCGGAGAAAGATGCAGGATCTCGACGTTGCTTATCCCATTGATGAGACCCGATACATCCGGCCTCTGGATTTGTTCAGAATAACGAAGATCCAGCCTCGCTTCGACTAGGGACTCCAAGTTAACTGGTGCGTACTCAGCCAAGGCAAAATCGCAGTAGTCCAGCGAGACAAGACTAGGGGCGTCAAATGACATAACACTCATGTGATCAATATCAGGCTCAAAATAGTAGTGAACTGATAGTTTCTTGATGGTACGACTGGATATGCAATCTGAGTATGCTTCACACTCGTGAAGAACAGATAACTCCTCGAGCACTGGACAACCAGGAAGAAGCACATGACTCAATTCTCCATATGAAAACATGACTGAATCCATGAAGAGACTCTTAAGCGCTGGAAGAGACACATCTTGAGGAAGCACTAGAAAATTAAGCTGTGTCCCCAGTGTCAGCTTAACCAACGTCTTGCTCGTGAAGAGCTCACAAGGCAGAGATACTGGCCCGTGTCTTACGGGAGGTTTCCAACGCAGAAAGCGAGGCTTCATACTTACGTCCAGCTCTACAACGCCACGCGCCAAAGCATTGCATATCCAGGGGCACACATAAGCCACCACCTCGCTGTCCTCGTCAATGAAATATTTTAGAGAGAATTTTTTGATAGGAGAAGCGCATTGCAAAGCGAGTGTTCTATCAACGAAATTCCTGAATCTCTCCCGGATCACGTCCCACTCATCTTTACCTTCTTCCGGTTGCAGAAAGAAAGAATCATCAAAATCCAGATTATGCACCAATGCAAACACATGCCTCCACTTTTTCGATAGAACAGATGTTGAAGCAGCCAGTTTGGTCGGAATGAAGGACAAGATGTCGCCTAGAACCTCGTCAGGCAGACAGCTGATTGCATCCCTCGAGCCAGTGTCTAGTTTTTTGGCATCCATACTGACAGAACCAATCTCTCTTCTTTAGAGGTTCCTGAAACATGAAGCAAGCAGAGCTTCTAGTGATTCAATTGCTGGATCAACTTTTGGCATCCATAAAGACAATAAAAAAGTAACTGAAAAAATAAGTGAGCTCAAATTTGCCTGAATGCTAAAGAAACCGCCGGTGTAAAAGCCAGAGATAAGAAAGATATGAGCGAGAGCAACTGAAAAAAAAAAGCGTATATCTCGAACTAGATATTTAAGTTTAACGATCAAAATAACAGAGAAGGAGAAAAATCAACTCGCATACCTGAAAGAGGATTTAAAACTGAGGGATGATGAAGAATTGCCGATCTATCGTCAAACGGGAGTCACTTTTTTTTTTCTGAAAAGTAAATATTACCAAGTTGACCCGGAAATTTAAACCATAATTATCCATCAGTCTTTAAAATTAGGTCTCTACAAAAATTTATATTGTTAGTTTAATATTTTTATTAAATTTAATAAAATAAAAAAAATATTGAACCAATCATAAACAAACATGTTTTTGGAGTTTCAAAAATGAAGTTCGAAAATCTCTCTTTCTAGAACCTTACCTCTTTCTCTTTCTTCATTTTTTCTTTGTTTATTATTAAATTTTAGATCAGAACTTTTTTTAAAACCTCCAATAATCATATTCTTAGAACATCTCCATTGGACGTTTTCGAAAGCGTATCTAAAACCAAGGACAATTAAAAATAAATGTAAAAATTGGTTTTAAATTAGAAAAAGATGAGAGACGTAAGTGAAAGAAGAGTTTTTCAGAACTTGATCTGTATTACCTACGGTTCTTCCTTGAATTGGTTATGTCAATATAGATAGCTTCATCGGAGGTTTGGTGGTTGGTCTTGTAGAGGGTTTGGATGTTCCTGATGCTGCATTGTTAGGGAACCTCTTCGGTTCGATCACTGTTGAGTACAATTGGTCAGCCTAAATTCGATTTGATGATGCTTCAGGTTCGAATTTCATTTTGGTTTCAGCTTTGTCTTTAGTTTATTTAAATTGCACGATGTTGAGCGATGATGACAATGCCGATAAGACAATAGCACGAAGCCAGGAACATAGAATCATTTAGCGAATATGATCATATGTGTCAAGTTTGCTTAGTTTATAATAGTATGTATTTTTGATAGTGCTATTAAGATACGGGAAAGTAACAGTTGCATATTACAGCTTACTTTCAATATAATTAAACCAAGAGGCGGTGAATTAGAAGCTCCTTCTTATTTGATCTGATAGGTTTCCAATCTAAAAATGTAGTAAGTCTTCACATTTTTTTGTCAGAATTAGCAGATAGCCTCTTTTAGTGTTTTAGTTCATAGTTAGCTTGGCAGCAGTTGCATTCAAGCTTTGGGCAGACGCAGGAAAAAAGAAGTGTTGATTAATGTGGTTCAGAAGCTGTTAACACAACTGGCCATCTAGGTTTTCCACAGTAACCTTCCTCGTAAATCTCGTTTCTGGTCGTTCTTCTGAAAAGAGCTGTCTCCCTGAAGATGGAAATGGAGCACGTGCCCAAGCTAGCTCCCTACAAAGAGCAATGCCACATGATGCAAATTATGCGTTTAATGTTACAGAAATGTAGCTAGCTCCCTACAAAGAGCATTGCCACATGATGCAAATTATAAGTTAAATGTTACAGAAAAGTGGCTCCCTACAAAGAGCAGTGCCACATGAAGTAAATTATGAGCATAAGCTAGTTGAAATTTGTGACTTCGGCCTTGCACTTGGATGCTGCAACTCCAACAAGCGTCATTAGATCCCTATGGATTTGCAGTAATTTGCAATCATCAACAATAACACCTTCTGCAATCTCCACTTGCACTAGTTCGAGGCATTCCGTTCCCCCAAGAAAACTCTTCAACTGTTCCAACTCTTTAGCAGTTCCTCCATAACCAAGAACACGCAACACCTTTACTTGGAGCAGACGGATGGTATCATCGCCTGTGTAACCATCCAGACCCTGTAGAAGCATCAATCAAGAAGATGCATGTAAAGGGTCAACGACTAAGTCCGTGTCTCTACAGATATATGTTCGTTCCGAGTGTGTTGGTTATTGAAACTATACCTGGATGATTAGAGTTTCAAGCTTTGGAGACTGCTTGATCAGGTATGGCAGCAGTTTCCAGCCTCTTTTATTGTTACTCCCAAAAGATAAATTAACCAGATTCTTGAACACCGGTAAAAGAAGTCCATGTTTAACACATCGAGAAATCACCTGAAACACACGCACATATGCTTCAAGAATGTCCACTCTCTTCATGAGTTTTCTCAAGGAGAAACAGAAAACGAGACAAGTTGGGGAAACTTACATCAGCAGTAGCCGGAGAAAGATGCAGGGTCTCGGTGTTGCTCATCCCTTTAACAAGACCCGTCAGATTCGGCCTCTTGATCCTTTTAGAATAATGAATATCCAGCCTAGCTTCGACAAGGGACTCCAAGCTAACTTCTTCGTACACTTTCAAAGCATAATCGCGGTAGCCGAGGGAGACAAGATTCGGGGCGTTAAATGACATACCGGGCATCATAGTATCAATCTCAGTCTCACTGTCGTAGTAAACTGATAGTTTCCTGATGGTCTGACAATCGATGTAGCATGGGACAGCTATAAAATATTTGTGATGTACAGATAACTCCTCGAGTACCGGACAACCAGGAAGAAGCACATCGCACAGATCGTGACCAGTAAAAAAGATGGAGTCGATGAAGAGACGCTTAAGCGCTGGAAGAGACATATCTGCAGGAATCTCCCCAAGAGAAATTTGTGTACCCAGTGTCAGCTTAACCAGGGTCTTGCTCATGAAGAGCTGAGAAGGCAGATAGAGTTCACATCCAGCCATTAAACCTAGGTCCACTTCCAAAGCACCACGCTCCACGGCATTACATATCCAGCGGTCCGTATAAGCCATCTCGCTTTCCTCTAGAAATTGACATTTTAGAGAGAATTTCTTGATAGGAGAAGCGCATCCCAAAGCGAGCGTTCTATCCACAAACTCCCTGAAGCTCTCCCGGATCACATCTCTCTCTTCTTTGCCCTCTTCTGGTTGGAGCAAGATAGAATCGTCGAAATCCAGATTATGCACCAATGCAAACACATTCCTCCACCTTTTCGACAGAACAGATGTTGAAGCAGCCAGTTTGGTCGGAACTAATAAGGACAAGATGTCGCCCAGAACCTCGTTAGGGAGCAAGCTGATTGCATCCCTCGGGCCAGTGTTCAACTTGTTGGCCCCCATACAGACAAAGCCAACCTCTTCCTTAGAAATGCCTGAAAATATGAAGTGAGCTCAAAAAGTTTCTGACTGTTATAAATAACTACAAAGATGATATGTTGAGAAAATAAACAAGGTTACAGAAGAAGCTTAAAGGTTCAAGCTTTTCTCCCCGTTTACACCGAAATAATGCAAGATTCGAGCTAGGGTAACACCAGAAAGCCGATCAGTGGCTAAACCACAACAGTTTCATCAAATTCAATCTATCTGTCTCTACTCTAGAGTGGAAAGCTCAAAAGAACCAAACTCTGAGCGCTTGAAGGTTAAACCAGAGAATGGAGAATATTAAGCAAGCTTTGGTTATATGAAACTGAGGCTAAATACAAATCAGTATCGGTGGAGAATGTCGAACAGATAATTGAAACCAAACCACGAAGAACAGAGATCACAGATCAGATAAGACAAAACAAAACTAAAAGAGTGTATAGAAACTAAAGCATCTAACCTTTGAGGACGGCTAACAGAGAATGATGGAGATGGAGAAGATAGATACACTATAATAATCAATATAAATATGAGCAATAACTATAAAATATTAAAATGTATGAGTTAATTAGAATCTTTTCATATTTGATATGGTATCATATTTTAGAAATCTTGCTAAATATTTATGGCAAAATACTTTATTTTTTATCTCTCTAGACTTTCCTATTTTTTTTTCTCATAATAATATGAAAACTCGATGCTGAAGACGAACGTTTCTGTTAGGATTAGGACATATAAATATATCCACTCTGGGCAGGACATATAAACATATGCAAAGTGGGTTTCCTCCACATTCCTCGTGACGTACAGATAACTCCTCGAGCACTGGACAACCACCAAGAAGCACATCACACAGATCGTGACCAGTAAACAATATCGAGTCAATGGAGAGACGCATCAGCAGGAATCTTCTCAAGAGCAATTCCTTTTCCCAGTGCCAACTTAACCAGCGCCTTGCTCGTGAAGAATTCGGAAGGCAGAAAGAATTCAAGGTGCCTCTTCAAACTTAGGTCTATCCTCCAAAACACCACGCTCAACGGCATGGGAACACATAAGGCATCTCCTTGCTCTCGTCAAGTCGACATTTTAGAGAGAATTTCTTGATAGGAGAAGCGCATTGCAAAGCGAGTGTTCTATCCACAAAGGTCCTGAAGCTCTTCCGGATCACAACACTTACTTCTTGACCCTCTTCCGGTTGCAGCAAAACAGAGTCTCAAAATCGAGATTATGCACCAATCTAAACACATTCCTCCACTTTTTAGCAAGAACAGATGTTTGAAGCAGCTTTTTTTGTGGGAAGCAAGGAAAAGATGTTGCCCAGTACCTCTTCAGGATGCCAGCTGATTGCATCTCTCAAGCCGGTGTCTAACTTGTTGGCATCCATACAGACAGAACCAATTTGTTCCTTAAAATATCATGTAAGATGAAGTAAGCGCAGAGTGTTTCAACAGCTGGATTAACCAAAATGCACTCGATAAAATAAAGAAAAACAAGGATGTCTTTCGAAAGCTCATAAATGTCTGAACATTATGAATAAGCAGAGAGATAACAAAGACCACAGGATTCACTTTTCAAAATTTTAAGATTTAAGCACGCAACGATGAAAGCTGAATGAACGAAATTTCAAGGTTATACAAGCTAAAAGGTTTAAACTTTTTTCGGTTTAACTGAATCCATGCAAGATTGACGTGCCAAATAATACAATCGAGGCTAGACCCAAGTTAGCCACATTCCCAACCACCACAAATAGGGTCGTAAGACTATGTGGAAGCGACGACGTTACTTACATTTTCACGACTAAAGACAGTACAAGACAAATCTATATTTTCTTTTGTCTGGTCATAGACAACTGTTGGGCCTTTGAAACCCAGCCTCAGTCCCTCCCGCATGGCTACAATCTGCCATTGCCGGTTTATTCCGGTATGTTAGCTTCACGTCTTGAAGTCGGATTCCCGTACACGGCTTCTTAGAGCTACAATCAAGTTTAACTCCAACTTCCGTCGCCGATGTCCCGTGTATATCGAAGAACATTACATCGCTGACTTTTATCCCAGAAACCTATTATCATCATCATAATCCTATTAATATTCGAATATATCAGATGTTTTCATTTAAGTAGAAAAAAAGGTGAACCTGGTTAGGGCAATTTTCGTTGCCAGGACAGTAGTTTTGGTCAATGACTATTGGGTTCTGTACGTTGTTCATAACGCAATGTTGGAAACGGATGTTCTTAGCGAATCCATTACTGGGCCTGGCCCATGACTTTATTCTCACCCCATTCTCTGTTCCAGTAAACGTTGCCGATTTCACTGTTACGTTCTGTACACCTGCCTCCACACTTTCTTTTCCTAAGCTCCCTATGCTGTTTAATAAAAACCAATTGCCAAAATAAAAGAATTAATACGGATCAACAGAAAATGAATACAAAATAATTAAATTGTCATAAACATAATTTAAAATAACATTACAAGATTATAAATGATCTAATCCAAAACTCAATAAACTATTGGTAAAATGAAAATTAATTAATCAGATAAATTATATTTATGTTGATTACTATACTTCATAAAGCATATCAAACCTATCGAGATTAGTTTCGGCTTTAAGTTGTTTATTACTGTATAGTTTATCAACCAGCCAAATTAAAATTTGTTTAGAAACAAAAAAAAACTCGAAAATGTTACACTTTTACTATTTTAACCAATAAAAATATATGCATGATGAAGTTACAAGTAATTTGATTAGTAAATGAAATATACCTGATACCATGGCCAGGGCCACAAGCGACGTTTTCGATCCAAAGCCCGTTAGTTCCGGGACCGATGGATACACAATCATCGCCGGTGGAGATTTTTGAGTTGAGGATGGAGACGGTGGAGGATGACTGCACGTGGATGCCGTCAGTGTTTGGACTATTCCCGTCAGCAGAAACTTTGACTCCTTGGATATTTACGTTACGGCAACCGTTAATCACGACGTGGAACATCTGACTGTTAAGTGATGTCAGCCCTGAGATCACCACGTTGCTTGAGCTCTGAAACCCTATGCTCTGTTTGTAATTGTTGCCCACGTCCGTGTCAGTTACATTATTTTAAATGAGTTTATTGCATATTTTTTGCTAAAACGTTTACAATTGCATTTAAACATTTGTTTTTATATGACTATGATTGGTCCATGTGAACTGGGATTACTAACGTACAGTGATAAGAAGTCAACTACGCATACTATCTACAGACTTATAGTAACCCATACTATTTCATATGGATGTAACTTGTAATTTATGTTAGCGGAAAAGTGGAGAGAAAATTAGGGAAATGCATCATTTGGATCGTGTTAGCGGAATTGGCGGAACTTGCAATATTCAATTTCAACAAAACAAAAGTTGATTCATTAACTAACAAGATACATGATTGGATTTCATAAATGTACCTTTTTAAATACATTTTATACTACTTTTTTTTATTTTGCTGGTCAGAATTTGTATGACAACAAAACAAACAGTTCAGTTTCTAGCTTAACATATCTTTCAGTTGTCACAAATTTTAATTTTAAAATGCTATATAGATGCCTAAATTTGCAAGTGACAAAAAAGGGGTGAAACGGTAACGTACCGTGGCACCACTGGGGCAATTCTTGCCGGACTTTTTGCAAGACCATAGAGAAGCTCCTTGAGCGTCAAGAATCCCGCCGTAAACGGAGAGGCCGTCGAGATGCTGGAAGAAAATCCAATAGTTTTCTTTACCAATGACTCGATAATCCGATGGAGCCACAAGTGTACCTTGGATACGGAACGTGACTGACTTGCGTTTACACTTGGCTCCATCAAAGACAATGCTTCTTAACAAAAACCGTCCCTTAGGGATCAAAATGGTGACTGGTTTGACTGAGGCGCAGGCTTTGGCCCACACAGAGGTTAAGGCCTTAGTAGAGTCAGTTTTGCCGTCCGGTTTGGCTCCGTAAGATAGAATATTGTAGGTTTGGGCTGAGGACAATGAGATCGAGAGAAGAAAGAGGAGAATTATGAGAATTGAAGAAGGCATTGTTTGAGAGAGAAGTTGAATGATGGAGGTGGGGTGTGTGGGATTTGAAACGGTTTAGTGGAGGGTATATATAGTCTTGACGTATTTATGAGAGATTTTTATTTTATTCGAATTTATGTATCACACAATGTTTAGATTTTTTTTGTCAATACGATGGAGAATTTGTTTGTCAAATATCAGAATATAACAAGTGGTAAACTAAAACTATTTAAAGTTTAATTTGTATCTGTTTAAATCGTTTATCACGATCAAATTAATGTACTGAAAAATTATATTTTATACTGGAGTTAATCTTTTATACAATTGCCATAATTAAAAAATTTATTATTTTTTTAATTATTTTTTATTTTCATATATTATATCATTTATTATAAAAGATAGAAAATATAAAGATTTTTGAAGGCACATGACAACCTCTTAATGATTTTCTTTAATGAATTTATATCTTTTCTATGAATTAAACATTGAATTGATCTTATATTTAAAAT
>KE154921.1:0-31598 GCA_000411075.1 Sisymbrium irio | reverse complement strand
TTAAAAATAAGAAGAACATTTTAAAAGTATTAAATTTGGAGGTACATAATGTAAAAAAAATTGTTAAATATTTGTATAGTAAATTTTAAATTTGAGATTAACAAATATTTTGGTTATTAAGTGTAAAATTGAAAATAAAAGAGAAATTAAAAATAACTAAATTTTGGAGGATCTAAAAAGAAAATTTAATATTGGGAGGACACATGTCACCTCCTCAGAGTTTCATTTGAGGGAACCTTACTTTATTATATAAGATATATATTTTTGTCTTAATTTAAAACCAACATATACATTTTTTAACTTGTGAAATATAAACTATCAAATTTCACCGCGTAAAAGTTGATAGGTAGATTTTGTCCGAGTAGATGTTTACGATTAAAGTAGAGCCGAAATGTGTATAAGAAAGTGTTCATACATAAACTCAATTATGTTGTATTCAAATTGGATAACTGAAAAAGCAAGTGGAATGGTCAGGGAAGTGGCAGTGCATGTTGATGTTAGGGGACATAATATCAATGCATGTGACGACTCAGTTGGGTAGTAACCGATTTTGCTTTAATTATCTGAAAGACAATCAATAAAACGTTACACGATCCTCACACCTCATTATTAAAAAGCAATGCAAGGAATTTATGGATCCATGCATAATAATATACGTATATACCCTAAAATAAAGTAGGGAATTGAAGGATAAATAATGTACGGGTCATACGGAACCAAACATGAGTGGGAAACGTGACAAATGGAGGATAAACCGGAGAAGAAACTGGCCAATAATATCGTAAGGATTTTCGAGGGGAATGTGGTAATCACATGCACGGCAACAATTCAGAAAAATGTGATGTTTGTTAAACACAACACATTTATTGCCTCATGCCGTATTATTAGGATCAAGAAAGTGAATTCATAGATCGAATTAAAATATGCTAAATTAAACCATAAGAAGAAAGAAGCCTCTCGCATTTCCTATAATGTTGAGTTCATGTTTCTCCTTTGATTCAAGACCCCAAATATATCTCCATCTTCTTTATCGTTCCGCAAATAACTGTTATTTAGTTGGCTAAAACAATTCGTAAGCCTTAGGTAGTGGATCAACTTTCGTGATTGAATTAGGGATTTTTGTCCCATGGCTTACGAAATTTATTTTTTACCATTTCATGCTAAATTTCGAAAGCCTTAGGTAATTATCAGCATTCATATATATTGTGCTTTTTTTAGTGATATTCTTCTTAATTAGTGATAACACTTAAGCATGATTGGTAAAAGAGGAATATAAAATTTTATCGCCAAATAAATATACATTTGGATGCTCGATTTCATCATGTATATATCGAATTTATGGAACCTCTCATGGTCAAAGGTTTAGATATTATATATCCAGATTTGATTTCACAACTATGTAATTTTTTTGATGATCATAATAAACTTTTGGCTTAGTTATACTATCATGGCTTAGTATTTTTTCCCTAATCCGATAATCTAAACTCCTACTCTAAAAAGTTTGCGTGATAGGTACTTTTGGTTTAGTTTTTAGTAGAGTGGAACAAGAAGCTCCTACGTAGACCTACACATTACACATATGCACATTCTATACAGACACCCGGTGATTCGGGAATCTATGCAGTCATTTATACATGCATACATCTATAATATATATACATGCCACATACATCTGCTTGTACATATACATCATATGCACATACTTACTACGAATTCTAATTTACCTTTCTTCGGAGTAACAAAAGGTGGATTCAACCGGTTGAATTATGCATATTTTGGGTGACTTTGTACACTCTCTTCTGGTGTATATGATAGTACAATGAATACGTGGCTTTGCGAGTAAGTTAGATGTGTACACATTTGATATTACACAAAGAGTTCCTTGTTTTAGATTTCTATAGATAGCAAACTTCTTAAATAGGATATGGAAACAGGACATGATGTTAGACTACGTACAAAGTCGATAACTGCTTAGTATGTAAGGCGGGCTCAGGGTTGGCAAGATCTCGTGACAGTAGCCATTGTGTGTGGACGAGAGTGTATGGGCTGGGGCACACCACCTAAATGGGCCTCAAATACCACATTATAGAATTTACATAATTTGATTAAATAAGTACAGTACAATTTTATTAAGTACAGTAATTTGATTTTTTTTTCTTAAATACGAAAACTCTCATATGATTAGATTCAACGAAATTAAAAGAATATAACACACACATTAAAAACTCAATCTAATTGAAAAATAACAGAAAAAAAAACCATTTGTAAAAAATATAAGGAAAAAGAAAGACAGACAAAATGAAATTGATGGAAGGTGTGTGCGTGATTAACAAAACCACTACCCAAACCATAAACCTCCCACCTTCCCCACATAAAACAACAAAACCCCTTTCTTCTTGGTCTTCTCTTGTTCTTGGTTTTAATCTTCTTCTTCTGTCTATCTTTCTTCGATAATCAGACACACATACCAAAGAAAAAAAGAAGCCAAAAAGATTTATAAAAACAAACAACCCTAATAACAATAATAGTCAATGGATGGTTTGATTCCAATGGCGTTCAAGGCTATGAAGAAAAACAAGACTCGCCGGCGTTACGAATGTCTCTCTTCCTCCGGTGGCACTACAAAAGAGTCCAACGATGACTATGACTTCTTCCCCTTCTCCGGTAAAACCGATCACTCCGTCGTATCTCGACCGTCGTCGTCTTTTGGTCATGTAGAGATGAACAACGTTGCTGCTCAACACCGACACCACCGTGGATTGTCGGTAAGTGATTTTTCTTCGGTGTCTTGTCGAGAAGGGAGAAGATCCGGTGGAGAAGGCGGAGATATCGGTATTTCTCCGTCGCGGCGAGGAGAGCTTGTGAGGAACAGAAGTCATAGATTGTTTTCTTGCGTCTCAGGTAAATGATTTATCGATCCACAAATTGTGTAAAACAAATAAAACCATATTTTAAAATAGTTTTCTTTCTTTTTACGTTAAATCTTGTTTCGTTTTATTTTTGATATGTTTGTTCCAAAGATCTGAAGTTGTCGGGGCAGAGAAATGCAGATTTTGTTCTTCGTGTGATATTCCCGATATTGATATGTAAAGTTTTGGGGTTTGTTTTGTGAAGATATTCTTATTGGGGGGCTCAAAATAAATTCAAATAAAAAAGAAAATAAAGATTTAGTGGTCCAGTAAACGACTCAATATTTTATTACTTTCCAGTAGGTCTAGTTGACCTAATACAGTTGACGATACGCTGTCTCTCGTACACGGTGTTAGTTTGAAAATGCATGTGAACGTGTGACTACCAAATGCATTTAAAATTGAATATGAAATCCTTCCTAAAATTCTATCTGTATTCCACTGATTTATCCCAAGGTCCGTCTATCAATAAAAATATTTAATTTCACCTTAAACCAAATTTATTCTAAATATTAAATAATCACCCTGGCAAACGAAAATTCCATTATTTACTGAAGGAGAATTACCTTTCTTAACGTGGCTGGTACTTTTACTTTCTTTTACGAACTATATTTTTATAACGTATAATTCTCTTTTGTACAGTTTGTTTCAAATGTATATTGTGTGTAACATGTAAAATTGAATTTTTTATTTGACGGAAAAAGGTTGTTTTTACACGCACGTATCCATGTAAAGGCTATAGAAACATCCAAAATAGAGTTCCTCTTTTGTCAAAGTTGAAGCAAAAAAGGTCACAGTCCGAATGGTCCCAACATATTTCTGGTCCAATTTTTTATTTAATGTTGTAAACTTGTAATAAATTATTTTTATGAAACCGAACCTTTTCAACAAAGGTTTGAAGAATTGGTCGGGAACTAATTCATAATTTTAAAATAATTTATTTTTCTAAAATGGAATCAACTGAAACCCACAATTTTTTTTTTGTCATCTATAGGCTTCCATTAGTGAATTAAACCATGTAGTCAAACATACTCCTACTGAACAACAGGAGACAGAGACATTCGCGGCACCAATCTTCTACACCTAGTACCTATACCCTTTAATTACAAAGGCAAGACAACACTGTCTAAAGCCAAAAAACCATCTGACACGAGAAACCCTCAATATAAATAACCAAATCATATGGTAGTCAAATTATATACTACATCAAAGAAGTAGCTAAAACCATAACAACTAAACTCGTTTCGTTGACTTTTCTTCCGGTCCCATATCTCCACAATCTCAAGTTCGGTATATGTGTGTGATGATCGTATAGTATTTACAAATGAAATGTTCTTATAGATGATGATCATAAATCTCCCCATGAAAACAAAAGTGAACTCAATCTCAACTACAGAGTTTTTATCTGCTCATTTGGAAATAAATACAAAAGGTTTACCAATTTTAGGTTTCTTCCATAGACATATTTTTGAAAACCATATTCTGATTCCGTAAATACAAGAAGAAGATTCTTTTTCATGAGCTGTGAGTCTGACAACTGCAAAAGAAGAAAAACATGTCAGAGAAGTTACAAACTAAGATATTAGATCATCATCATCCTTAGGAAGCCTTTCGATTCTTCTCCTGCTGCTTGAGATTATCCAGGTGATGTGATGCAAGTACTTCTTGACCGGCTCTAACTTACTATACAACATCCTACAGAAAACGAATTGTTACAAGAGATGCCACAAAACGTAAGATCGATTCCAAGAGGCGATGCAAAACGATGAAAGTATTTGTTGATGGTCATCTAAACCAATCGATCATTAACACGAGGATGATCGATCTGCATAGATGTCAATCAACAAACACATTCAAGGGTTGCAAAAGAGAGTATTCAACCTATTATGTTCATAGAAGTTAGAGAGTATAAAAACAAGTTTGGAATTGTGAAAGTACAGACAAGAACATGATTACAAACAAGAATATTCTTTGGATATTCTTAAGCATATGCTTTGGAATAAACCTTTTTCATCTATTTTGAGAGGATTCCTAATGGCAAGCATGATGAGATGAAAACTCAGAACTCGTGGATTTGATTAATCAGTCCCTGAAAATGTAGTTAAAATATTACAATGGCCTTCTCAAATGCAAGAATAGACAGTAAATGTCACAAATTCGAAACTAGTCGGAATGGTGAAGGAGAGTAAAGAAAACTTTACCGGGAAACTGACTTTACTTCTGAAGAAAACTTCCTGATCACTCTTATCTTTCCTCAAATTCACTACGCAGGTTTTCAAGGAAAATGAGTCACCATTGGACCAGTGTCCTTAGCTCATAGTGCATTCAAGCTAAGAATCTAGAAGCTTATACTTCCATCAAGACATAAACCTAAATCTTGCTTCTTCACATTGATCCCATGAAGAAACTTCCTAACTTCGACCTAGAAATTCCGATTTTGTCGAAGTAAGCTAAGACAGGGGATCAGACTCGTACGCACACTGCACCCTCGCATCAAAGGGTACTCAAATCACTCGGACATGACTTGAATTAACATTTAGATAAATATCATAAGATTGCTGGCTTAAAGCATAAAATTTTAAATACTCCTTGACAGATTTGTGGGAACATAACTCTTTAGGGTTATAAAGCTTGGGAACATAAGTCATTATACCATTACAGTTTTCAACAAAAAAACATACAATGAAAGATTGGCAGAAGAGGAAGCCAAACATCAAAGTTCACAGCTGCTTTTCTCTTGTAATTCTTCTCGCTTCAACATCTGGTCAATACCACTGACATGCAAAGATTGGGATTTGTTCATCGCATGTTTCCTTCTCTCAAGACATCGATCATGTTATAGATCCGCTTCTCTGCTTTAGACCGGATCTGCAATTCATATGAATGTGTTTTCACCAAATTTTACTTCCTTGGATATTGTGAGATACTGTCCAAGAAGAAAATGTCTAACCTTTTTGGCAAGGAAAAGCACAGCATCAACTGTACCCTCTGCATATATTGATCTTCCACAGACATTGTGCTGAAACTCAAAGGATACACTGCATAATAGGGATAAAAAAATGTTAAAGAGACAAATCAGTTTTCAGAAGTAATGGAATAAATAAGAAACAGTGAATGTCTTAGATCTTGCATTACGTTTTATCCGGTGATGTCAAATGATAAAGATGGAAAGCATGACCCGAGATATGCTCCTCGGGAACACCCACTATCTCGATTTGCTCCTTAGGATCTCGAATCAATTGTATCTGGTTTCAAGAGCAAACAAATGCAAAATAAATTGCATTGCTGAGGATGAGTGCACATCGTAGAGAGAGAAAGGATGAATGGTAAGACAAAGTACAATGAAAACACCTGGTCCATGTCGTAAGACACGCCCAATTTCTGGAAGCAAGAAATAACGGCTTTTGCGGTCCCAGATGCATCAAGTTTGCTTGATTGATGAGATTCCATGACCTTTATATAATAGAGCCAATCAGCTGTACTGTAAGTTTCATTTAAGTGAATATACTCGTAGTAAAGAGGTACCTCTAAGGAATAACCAGCAAAGGCACCAGGAAACTGCTCAGACATAATCTCCATGGCTGCAAGAAACGCAACAACCTAGTGGACCAACCAACAAAGCAATGACATTATGTGTCCGAAAGAACAACAAATTTACAAACATAATATATAGCTTTTGTGACACATTGTGTACTCACACGTACGTACCTGTTTACCCATCTGTGGGGAAATCACAGCATAAATCTTGGCTTCATCAACAGTTTTATACAGTCTTGTCCTGTCTCCTCCAGTTGTTCCCATAACAAATGGAACTCCTACTTTGCCGTACAGCTCTGCATTATCTACATTTTGCAACAAAAGAGAGACACATCTAAATCAAACTATTCTGAAGCATCTCCGGTGTTGTTACATCTAAAGAAACTGTTCCACCCGATTCCATACACAATGTAACGATAGACATAAATTGTTACCATTTACTGCTGAGGGAATAGTGTAGTCAACAACAATGAGTTCAGGATACTTGTCAAACACAGAAGACAGAACCTTTTCTCGTTCAGTAGGACCATGAACAAGAATCTCTTTCCCACAGACCTCAACAGTCTGACCAGCTTCTTCAGCGGAACCAAACGATGTAGGAACAATATTCACTCCTGCAGAATCCGCCGCTTTAATAACAGCTTTCCCCATTTTGCCACTGCATCCATTCACCTAAAGTATCAAAAGAGAGACAATGAAACGTCTTTAACTTAATTGAATCCTTCTCAATGCGAAATGTTAAATCTGAGAGAATGAAGAAAGAATGATTACCATGATGGATATGCCGTTACCAGGCGCAACGGACTTGCCGGTCTGCTCTGAAGTCGCCATTGACAAAACCACCGGAAAACAGCGTTTCCCTTTGCCCATGAAACTTACACGGCCTTTGCCGCCCATTTGACTCGTTACATTGGATGACGCCATTAGCCTGTGATCAAAACAACACCCATTCGCCGTCATTTTGATTCGGTTTACACTTGGCGGAGAGTAAAGTTTAATTTTCAAACGTTGTTGTCTGCCAAATTCGACCGGTGAACGCCGAACGGTAGGATGATTCTTTCTAGGGTTTAACTAAACATTTCCCTTTTCGTCAAACCCAAAACCCTCTGCATGAGTTAGAGGTTTTCACCAAATTCGGGAGGTGGGAACCGGATTCTTATTTAACCGGAGTTTCTGTTTTAATTCAAGGTCAAAACCGGTTAACTTTTCCCATCTTTTTAGAATGTTTTCTTCACAAGGCATAACACAACAGTAACATTGACACAAATACTATATTACATATTAGACAATCAAATTACAGTTTACCTTCCATATGACAAGTTAAATTCACGTAAAGCATTTTTTTATGTTGGAGTAACTATGTATATATAAGATGCAATGAACCAGGAACCTCAGGGAAGCAGATACATGTTTTTTTAAATATTTTCTATATATATATCATCATTCGTTTGATATATCCCTTTCAAACTCTGACTCTTAATTAGTTTCCGAGTACCACAGGCCAGGGGGCAAAATGTGTATTTATTTCGAATAAATAATAATGCGCATTACAAAAGATTTAGAAAAGGCCATACAAAAGATTACTAATAATAAGTGTTTTCGTTGATTTCCATTCAAATATCATTTTCCAGCTTTTTTCTTTCACTCATTCAAATTTTACAAATTTACTGTAACAGTAAAACCAACGACTACGAACAAAATTTTAAATACTCCAAAACATTAGTTAAGCCAAAACTAACAAACCCGAGGGATGCAGCGATAAGATGGCAATGGATATTATATTTAAAAAACCAAGCAATAGTTAATGTAGTGTTGGTAGTATTTGTCTCGTATATTTGTATTACACTGATCATGCCATATCTTAACATTTTTGTTGGCTCTTTCTTTGTAAGAATTAATCAAAATTATAATATTTGGTTTATTTTTCTCTCCTACACACTAGTTTTTCGTTCCAACGATCACACTAGCTAGAATTTTAGTTTATAAACCGCTCTTATTCAAATGCGTATTTAAACTTTATTATTTTAATACAACTTCCAGTTCCATGTCAGCTAAATAAGCTTATAAAGAAGAGATTCTCGCTTACTTCATATCCATGCTTAAAGTAAAGTAGAGACTAAACAGAGGAGAGAGAGCAGATGTCCAGGGGAGAAGAACCTTGTGATTGTGGAGGAAGACTATGCCACACGGATTGATTTTCTTTTTTTAATATATTCTGAAAACAAAAACAAAATTCAAATCTTCCAAAATCAGCAGCTTGCCTCTGAGATTGGTCAGCCCCCTATAAATAAAAGTTTTCTCTTTCTATTCTTTTCAGCATTTCAGAAAATCTCTAAATTCACTGAACCCTCCCCATATCTTCTGATCCTCTTTAAGTCTTTATCAATAGTCCCAAAGATTTTTCTTATCAAGTAGCATTTCTTGTTTTCATTTGCATCTACGCGTCTTCCTCATTTGCTAGTTTCATACAGAGTCAAGATCACAGCAAACCCACTTTTGTTTTTCGGACAAAGAAATCTTCTTCTTCTTCTTCTCGCATGTCGGAGATCTCGCTCTAACGGCTTAGAGGTACTTCCTTTCCCCAAAAGACAAAGAAAGATCGTGTTGTCTCTATGATCCCTCCATAACCAGTTTATTAATCAATTTCTTGATGCAGCTTTGGTTTGCTGAGTTAACTCGTCAAGAAACTAAGACTTGTCAGCATTCTCATTTCTCTGGATCTTTAGGTCATAATCATTTGATCCATTTTGCTTCAGTCAAACTTCATTGGTCAACTATAAACTTAAAAGAAACTGCTCGTTGCTTTTGCGTTGAATGATTGATTCGCCAAATACCAAATTTACAAAACGACAACATAGAGCGTTATTCAAAAAACCTAGTCATGGACGTCAACTTTCGCCGTATGGAGAAGAGCAAGCATGAATTACGACGTACCTTCTCCTCGCAGAAACGTTTGATGGTTCCCGCGAGTTACTTCAGTTTAGAGTCTATGTTTCTACTGGTGGGTCTAACGGGGTCTCTATTAATACTTCCGTTAGTTCTCCCGCCGTTACCTCCGCCTCCATTTATGCTGCTTTTGATCCCGATCGGGATTATGGTTTTACTAGTCCTTCTTGCCTTCATGCCTTCTTCCAAGGCCAGAGTCCAGAGATGTGTAACTTGCACTTTTATTTATACATAGCTTTCCCCTCTCGGCTACAAATATTGCACACAAGAGTTAACTATCGAGCATTGTTTTTGAAATGGGAAAATTGCTAAAGAAATATTTGAACTTTGTTTGTTTTCGCTAAAGAAAAAATAATATATGAACAAAATCTTCTAAATCTTCTTTTATTATATTAAAACAAAGATTCTGAATAACGTGATTTACTGTATTTATATTCTAAATCTTCTTTTACTATATTAAAAGGCCCAGTAAATTGGAAAACAAAAATTTGATCTGAAAATACAACCTCGGACACGTAAATGAACACGCCTCACACTATCAGAAGAAGCTGTCTGACAAGTTTTTCGAGTCCTTAGTTTTGTAGATTTTTGTGAAAAAGAAACTGTCTAACAAATATTTTAAGTTTCACTTTTTTAAGAAAATATTTTAAGTTAGAAATATTTGTTCTACTTCTACATAAATATTAGTACGATTTTTAAAATATAATAAATATGAAATATGGAAAAGTTCTGAATAACTCCTTTTTTTAATTATGTTCTACCGTTTTTCTCTTCTCCCTTAAATATCTTGACAGTAACCGATTAAAGAAGAGGGAAATCCTTAAATACCTGGATCTGAGACTTCCATCCATCAACGTGTATTCGACATCCTCCCCGGTTCGTATTCAGCCTGGTGACACATTCATACGACTAGCAACGCATGCGAGAAAGGTAGAACCTTCAATTCAATAAGAAAAACAAAAAACAAAAACAAAAAGGTTCAAGCTTTTAGTTTCTATACCCTCTTTTAGTTTTGTTTTTCTTTTCTTTGTGGAACATCATTGATGTGGCTCTTCTCTGTGTCCTTTGGTTCTCCATATGGTTTCTTCTGCTCTGGTTCTTACAAGCTCTCAAAGTGTTGTTCTTTTGAGCTTCCACTAGATTATAGATAGATTGAGGTTTGATGAAACTGCTGTAGTAACTGGTTAGTTTTCTGGTGTTAAGAATTTTCCATTGATTCAATTCATAAAAGGACCTACTTGTTATTTTTTCTGAAAGTAAAGTCGCTTTCATTGCGTGTTCAAAGTGTTGTTATTTTAGCTTCCACTAGACTATAGATAGTTTGAGTTTGATAAACTTGTTGTAGTTTGCCACTGGTTGGTTTTCTGGTGTTGCTCGAGCTCGGATCTTTCACTAATTCAATTAAAAAAAGGGTAAAAGCCTGAGCCTTTAGCTTCTGTGACCTTGTTAGTTTTCTGAAAGTATTCGTTAGTTCAGCTTTCATCTCGTAGTTGCGTGCTCAAATCTTTTGTAGTTTGTGAAAAGTTGGTCTTCTGGTTTGTGGAACTTCTCTGGTCTTTGATATCTCTCTCTGCTTGTTTATATAACATTCGAGATTTCGCAAGGTTACAGAAATACCAAACATTCTTTTTAGTCGTGTGCATATTGTGGTTAATCCTGCAGTTGAAATCGCTCTGAGCTCACTTCATGTTTCAGGCACTTTTAAGGAAGAGATTGGTTTTGTCTTTATGGATGCCTACAAGCTAGACACGCGCTTGCGAGATGCAATCAGCTATCTCCCTGACGAGGTTCTGGGAAAGATCTTGTCCTTAGTTCCGACCAAACTGGCTGCTTCAACATCTGTTCTTTCGAAAAAGTGGAGGAATGTGTTTAGATTGGTGCATAATCTCGATTTTGATGACTCTGTCTTGCTGCAACCGGAAGAGGGTAAAAAAGAGAGAGATGTGATCCGGGAGAGCTTCAGGAATTTTGTGGATAGAACACTCGCTTTGCAATGTGCTTCTCCTATCAAGAAATTCTCTCTAAAGTGTCAAATTCACGATGGCAGGGAGATGGCTGCTGTGGGCCGCTGGATCTGTAATGCCGTAGAGCGTGGTGTTTTGGAGATGGACCTATGTTTGACGAGGTGCTGTAAACCCAGTCCGTCTTATGAGAGTTGTCATTTGGAACTCGTCTATGATACTGGTGAAGTCTTTCTGCCCTCTGAACTCTTCACGAGCAAGACGCTGGTTAAGCTGACACTGGGAGACCAAATTTCTCTCGGGGAGATTCCTGGAGATGTGTCTCTTCCAGCGCTTAAGAGTCTCTTCATCGAGTCCATATTTTTTACGGTTGAAGATCTGTGTTCTGTGCTTCTTCCTGGTTGTCCAGTGCTCGAGGAGTTATCTATACATCACGAGGACTCTTATGGAATCCCATGCTGTATATCGAGTCGGACCATCAAGAAACTATCAGTTTACTATGACAGTGAGACTGAAATTGATTTTATGCCCGGTATGTCAATTGATGCCCCCAATCTTGTCTTCCTCGACTACCGCGACTATGCCTTGACTGAGTACTCACAAGTTAACTTGGCTTCCCTAGTCGAAGCTAGGCTGGATATTCATTATTCTAAAATTATCAAGAGGCCGGATCTAACTGGTCTCATTATTGGGTTGAGCAACCTCGAGACTCTGCATCTTTCTCCGGATTCTGCTGATGTAAGTTTTACTAATTCTCGTTTTCTGTTTCTCTTGGACATTCTTGAAACATGTGTGTGTGTGTGTGTGTTTTAGGCGATTGCTCGATGTGTTAAACATGGACTGCTTCTGCCGGTGTTCAACAATCTGGTTAATTTATCGTTTGGGAGTAACAAGAAACGAGGCTGGAAACTGCTGCCATACCTGGTTAAGCAGTCTCCAAAGCTTGAAACTCTAATCATCAAGGTATATATATACAATTAGCAAAACCTCCGAACCAATATTTCTATAGGGATACAGAAAGAGAGACACGGACTTAGTCGTTGATCCTATACATGCATCTTCTTGATTGATGCTTCTCCAGGGTCTGGACGGTTTTACAGGCGATGTTACCATCCATCCGTTCCAAGTGAAGGTGTTGCATGTTCTTGGCTATGGAGGAACTGCTAAAGAGTTGGAACACTTGAAGAGTTTTCTTGAGGGAACGGTATGCCTCGAATTAGTGAAAGTGGAGTTTCTGCGAGGTCTTGTGGTTGATTTAGGCAAATTATTTCAATTCCAAAAGGATCTTATTACGCTGGTTGGAGTTGCAGCATCCAAGTGTAAGGCGGAAGTCGCATATTACATCTAGCTTATACTTACTCATAAGTTGCTTCATGTCTTATTACGCTGGTTGGAGTTGCAGCATATAACTGTCTGGCCAGCTTCATGAGCAGATCCAAAGGATGTAGGAACAATATGAATTCCTGCAGAATCTGCCGCTTTGATGACAGCTTTCCCCATTTTCCCAGTGCATCAATTCACCTGAAGTATAAAGAGAGATAAATGCTTAACTTGATCCTAATTTACACTCTCACAAAGAGAGCCTACTCGTCGCAACTAGAGAAAGCTCCCCTTTCTACCATTCTAAGTTGTAATCTCGAAAATCACAATGATCTACGATGCTATAGTTAATTCCCACGATTGAGTGGGATTAATTAATTCTCACAAATTCAACATGCAAAAATTAACTGGGATTTGCCAAAAACAAATTCAAAACTTTATTCGTTTTGAGAGTGAAATTGCCATTACATCAAATTAATAAGGTCTCATCATAGTTAGAAATTACATCAAGTTATCAAAACATATATAAAACAAGCTATGCTTAACAAGGGACAGAAGAGACTGAGAGAGACTTTATAGAAAGAAAAATATACAAAAAAACAACTTTCATCATATTAAACCCCATCCCTCAAATAATAATATTTTATTTTTCTCCATTCTTATTTTTCTTTTCAAATATTCGTAGAGTGGTGCCCAAAGCAGATCCATTTCGCTGAGAGAGGCATATGTGTTCCCTCTGTCTTCTTGCTTCTTTCCTGGTTCAGGTTAGAAGAAACCGTTTTAACCGAAAATGGCGGCAAGGTGATGCTCCAAAACCGCCATAAGGTGAGTAGTCTCGCCTACTTCCACAACTGCAACAAGACATCCTTGAAGCTGTCTCACAGCTTCCACGAGCTGTCCTCTTAGCCTCTGAGACAGTAACCGCCCACCCGCATTCACACACTCTCTGTACAGCGGCATGTAGGCAATCGCTACTCTTAGCGGCGCAGGAAGGTCTCTTAAAGATAACGCGCACTCTCCCCTTTTCAACACCCTCATAAAATTCAGAAAATTCTCATGGCTTTCTCTCATTCCTTTCTCAAAAGCTGCTTCCGACCAATGTTCTCGGAGAAAGGATTTTAGATCCGATGGAACGGATTCGTCTTCTGATGACCTCGCTATGCTGTCTGCGACTGAGTATGTGGCCACGGAATCTCCTAAGAAGTCTGATTTCAGGAGAAACTCCACTCCTTGGAGAGACCCTCCACTTCTTTCTCCAGCTGCTTTGAGGATTTCGATGCTGAGAGCGGTTAGGACATGTGATGGAACAAAAGGGAGGAGATAAGCAGCGACCTCGACTTGGCTACTTGAAGTGGCGGCTGTTAGAGCAAGACAGAGCTCCATGTCGCGGCAACCTTTTTTCACAAACCATTGAACAACTTGCATACATCCTCTCTCTGCTGCTCTCATCAAAGGACCCAAGAAGGCAATGGCATTAGCTTCTTCCACTAAGCACTTCATTGTCCCGATTTTACAATAATGCGAGGCGAATCCAAGAGCTAAGTCCACATCCACATCTAAGCTGTTCCTTTGAGCTATCTGAATCAGGAAAAGAATACAATATTTGAGACCAGATAGAGATGTTCAATTCTAAAAGCAATCAAAAAGAGTGGGAAGCTTACATGCAACAAGACGCGGACAAGTTCTGTACTACCGAAACGTGAAGCTTCAAGGAAACATTGATTTACGTTATCTGCACCACCTTCAACAAGCATACCGAGCAGTCCCTGTATGACGGTAGCTGATCTTCCAGACGCCCAACCAGGATCAAACGAGTTGGAAAACAGAGTGAGAGGGAAACAAGCTGCATCGAAGGCCTCGGTGAAATCCCTTCCTGAGAGATGGTTCCCTGCTAGATCTAGGAACATCTTGAAAGCAGAAAGCTGTAGTTCAATCTCAGCAGCTGAATTTTGGCTAACTCTATCCCTTGCTCCCTGGCATCGGGAGTGGAAACCTATACATTTGAGAGCCCATTCAGTGAACTTCTGAACTTTTGCACCAGCCTCTGCTTTCAGAATTTCATCCCCGTTGCATTCTTGAAGACGCTCCTGCAACCTAAACATTATGTATAAGCAAAAACTTGGGTTCAGGTTACATTATAGGCAGACAGATGATGGGGATGATAGGAACTTTTTTCACTGATGTCAGTCATCAATATTACCTAACCATCTCACTCAACAGTAGAAAACCAGCAAACAGATAAAGAGTACTTCAAAGGCCTCCACGGAGAAGAGATAGTGCTCCATGAATGTTGAAATAACTTATTTAAAGTACTTCCAAGCGAAAATCTAATGTTTGTGGAATTAAGTAGTCATTTGAGGTCATATAAATGAGCAAAGACGACCACTTTGCAGGAACAACGAATCACTATAACTACAGCCGGTAAAATAGACTAACAATAGATCCAATGTCGTTCTTAGTTGCAAAAAGGGAAAAACGAAATCATAACAACTGCCAACCTGTTCTAAGTATCCCAGAGTGCATCAAAATTTATACTAATGGAAAGAGAAGAAACGCAAATGTACCTTTGAGCCATTACGGTAACAGTATCAGCAAGGCTCATTGTCCGGCTCTGGCAAGCAGAGACACATGAAGCAAGAAATGAAGTCCTAAGAGTAGCTCTAGTAAAGTCATGACCACCATGAAATATGATTTTCTTAATCAATCCCGTAATCCCTTGAAACTCGTGCTTTGTGCTTAAGAACCAAACAGAATCTAGACCAACGCACAACAAATCATTCAAAGTTTGCGGATCAGCTAACTGAATCAACCTCTCAGCGAGTTCCCAATCCAGTGAGGTAACAGCGGCTTGAAAAACTCGTCCCAATTCGATTCTATCCTGTCTATTAAGCTTCTTCTGCTGACCAACATTTTCCTTGTCAATGAGAACCTCACTACCTTTGAAATTTAGTTTCTTTGCAGTACAAGCACAGCATTCACCCGAATTAGTCCCAGCTGGATCCTTTCCTATTAGAGGTGCCTCTCTTGAAAAGACCACATTACTCCCCCCCTCGCCTCCTTCATTCTTCTGAGATGAAGCAGTGCTTTCAGTTTCCATCTCGGAACAGTAAGGCTCATCGGGGTATACCTCATCACTTAACTTGATATCCCCACACACACCTTCTTTCTCCATTCTTCCTCTTCTCAAGTCAGTAAATTTACAAAAAGCAAACAAAACTTGTCTTCCAAAAGCTACGCGGAACTAAACAAGTTTATCCTCATGTACAATACTCTGAGGAGCAAACCCCTTCCTTGAAATCTCATTTCTTCTTAAAACCAAACACCACAGAGAGCAAAAGGAGACCAAAAGTCACGGCTTTTCCCCAGTGAATTACAGACAAAAAGATGAGAGATTTGGGGAACCCAAGTCGTGCGCGAGATCAGAAGAGCGAAAGTCTCAACATTTCCACAAAACCCAGCACTGATCCCTTATCAGAATCCTTGATGCCTTTCACCTAAAGCGTCACTGGGTCTTGACCATCGCATAAGAAATCAACAACAAACCCTAGAAAGGAAACAAATACATCAACATCATCAGCAACAATATCCAATTCCGATAAGAAAAAACAAAAACAGTCACACCCGATCAGACAAAACCGAATCGAGTTTCAGACAAGCGCGAAGAACAACGTAATTTGGGCATGACAGAGAGAGAGAAACCTGGACAAGATTTCTTCCATTTGAGAGAAAGGAGAGAAAGGAGAGAAAGGAGAGAAAGGAGAGAGAAAGGAGAGAGAGAGGTGAAAGAGAGGCTGAGAAAAACCCTGTGGGTGCATCGGGTTCTGGTTTTTCATGACACCATTTTTTGTTTTTATTTTTTATTTTAAAAACAATATTCTCTTTGATTTATTTATTTATTTACATTCGTCGAATCTTTTAAATTTATTAATTCTTAGCGAGATAGATTCTCTTTCTTTTCTTTCTTTGGTCGCTGTTAATTTCCCAATTAAATTTAGAATCTACGATAACTCAATCTAACGACTACAGATCATATGAAGACAAAACGGATTTGGAATTATTTTTTCTATTTTGGTCAGATTTTGAGTTTAGTTGAGACTAATAATGAACTTCTGTCTCTACATTGTTATTTATACTTTACATTACGTTTTTATATTTTTTATAGAAGAAAATGGAAAACAAAATATGTCATGGATTACGTAATGGAAAAGTTGAAAATAAAAGAGAGGTTGATGTTTAGGGGTCAAATTACGAAAGATTTGAGACTAAAAGATGGAACCGAGAGACAAGTGAGAACCCACTCGACAATATTAATTCTTTTTAAAGTAAAATGAAACATTCCTTTGTATTTAGTTAAGGTTTCACCATCCATTTTTGCATTAAAAATACCTTAAACAATCACACATTTAACTGCTGCTTACTATTTTTTAAATAACACGAATTCAGAAGCAAATGTTATTTTGTTACAAATGAGAAAATTTGTTTCTCTTTCTTTTCGGAAAATACATTTAATATTGTGGTTTATACTATGGAGTTGATTCAAAAAATTCAAAAATATCATGAGTTGAATCATGTTATGTGTGAACGAATCATACTAACTTTGGTACTTATTGATTACTAAACGCGTTTTATTCATGGATGGTAAACCTATAACAAATGTATATGAGAAGTGTTCAATGGATGATGATGTAATACTAGATGCTAACATCGTTTATTATGATTATCGAAGACCCACAATCATCTGAATTATTAAAGTCATGTAATCGTCGATATCGCGTGTAAGCTTACAAATAGAGTATATACTTTTATTTTATTAAACTATTAAGCATCAACATCAATCGATAAATGATTTCATTTCGAAATTATTACAACTAGTTATATATAAAAATGTTATCATCAGCTTGATTCTAACTAATGCTATCCTTATTCTTCTGTTATTATTATTGAAATATACGAAAAGGACTTGTATGTGAGTTGCTTACGGAAAAAGAGACATACCAATATGACGAAGATGTAACTGCAAATTTACATTTTCTACTTTCTGTCTACGATGCCCCACTCTTACTTAATTATTTTTTGTTTCTTTACGTTTTTTAAGAAATGAACAATTATTTTCATTTCGCAATATTATTGCCATGTTTTTACCAAGATTTGTTTAATTATAATTAAAAACTATAATATAAATTTCGTACCTTTTTTTGTAACTCCCATTTTACATATTTTTTTATTTAAGAAAAATTTAGTGATGCAATAAAAAATTATAACAACCAACCAAGTAATATTTATATGCCTTTTAAAATTATTGAGATAAATGTAAAACATACATTTAAGTTTTGATACCGAACCAAGCCATAGCCAAACGGCCCAAACCCAAGAAGCACAACAGTTTCTTTTGTTCTGTTTTATGACATTTTTAATTCGTATAGGTCATTAGCGAATGGGCCGATCGTATACAATGCGAACGGAGTTGAATATGACTGATTAAGATCACACGAAATATGGGTTTGGAAAAATATAACAATCTGCTGATAATTGTTAGCGATTCAACGTAGGCATTTTTACAAGAAACATATAAGAATTGTGGTTTCTTATAAAAAACTAGTATTTTCAATTGGCACTAATTTTCATTTTTGATAGATATATATCAATTAATTTTCATTGTTCTTGTAAAGTAACAAAGAAATTTAGATAATAAAAATTCCAGTTTAGATAAGAAGAAGTTAAGTAAATTTCTAACCGATTAAAATTTGAAAATTTATCTTTTATCTTTAAGAAAAAACAAATTTCACCAGTTTATAAGTTAAAGCTCAATTTGTTTTTGCCAATAATTACTATTTAACAATATTAGTATAAGTTTCAGTTTATATTTACGATTAAACCATTGAAAGTGATTACCTATTCAACAAACAAGGCATCTCGTGTTCTGTCTTTTTTTAATAGAACTCATCACTGATCTCTCTCTTTCTCCCTCGACAATCGAAATCTCTCTCTCTCTTTTCTCTCGACGAGCCAATCAATCAAGCATGGATGAAGAGTACGAGGTTATTGTTCTTGGAACCGGTCTCAAGGAGTGTATCCTCAGCGGTCTCCTTTCCGTCGATGGTGTCAAGGTCTCTCCTTCCTCTTCCCTCCTTTCTTCCTGATTCTAGATCGGTTTCCGGTTATCTCCTTGATCCGTACTCGAATTTTCCCCTTTTATTTGGTTTATAAATGAACGGATCTCGGTTTAGATTAGATCTCCGATTGTGTATGACTTTCGAGCTCTTTACATTTCGCCAATCTTCTTAACGTGGACGACGAAAGTCTTGATCTTTGACGATGATCTGACATTCATCGATGCATTCATTCTTTTATTATGAATAAAGGAGACATTTTGTTGTGTTTTGAGAAAGGCATTGGTTTTGGAAGACTGATAGTGTTTATGGATATGACGGAGTAGGTGCTTCACATGGATAGGAATGATTACTATGGTGGAGAATCAACATCGCTTAATCTCAATCAGGTTCCTTCCTTCTTTCTGAATTTTGTTTCTTTTGAGCTAGTTTATTGGAAAGAGTTACTTGTTTATTTATCGTTTTTTGTTTGTTTGTAGCTTTGGAAGAAGTTCAGGGGAGAAGAGAAGGCTCCTGAGCATTTAGGTGCTAGCAGGGATTACAATGTTGACATGATGCCTAAGGTATTTTTTCTCGGTGGCATTTATGTTTTGTTTTATGCTAATTATATTATGTTAATGTACTCACAGTAACTCTTTGTTTCTTCAATGTGATGGACTAGTTTATGATGGGAAATGGCAAGCTTGTTCGTACCCTTATTCACACAGACGTTACAAAGTACTTGTCCTTTAAAGCCGTTGATGGAAGCTATGTTTTCGTCAAAGGCAAGGTACAATCTTGTACATTGATGTATAGGTTGCATATTTTTACAAAATTCCTTTTTGCTGATTAACTCTTGATATATTTTTGCCTACAGGTTCAAAAGGTGCCAGTGACTCCTATGGAGGCCCTGAAATCTCCTCTCATGGGTATCTTTGAGAAACGTCGAGCTGGCAAGTTTTTCAGTTATGTTCAAGATTACGACGAGAAGGACCCCAAAACACACAACGGGATGGATTTGACCAAACTTACAACTAAGGAACTCATTGCGTAAGCTGGTGTTTTGATAATGTCTTTTAGCGTTTCTGGTTTTACTGACACTCGTTTCAGATTGTAACCATTTAGATGACACTTTGGCAGGAAATTTGGTCTTGATGACAACACTATTGACTTTATTGGTCACGCAGTGGCACTTCACACGAATGACCAACATCTCCATCAACCCGCCTTGGATACTGTAATGAGAATGAAGGTGAAACTTTTTTCCAGACTTGTTTTCCTTGTTTTTATCATTTCTGAAGCTGACATTCTTGCTTGAAATGGTTGGCTAGCTCTATGCTGAATCTCTTGCACGTTTCCAAGGAACCTCTCCATATATTTATCCTCTCTATGGGTTGGGAGAACTACCTCAGGTTTTTCTATCATTCCGCTCTTTGCCTTGCTTGCTGGAATTTTCCTGAAAAGTTTAGATGATTATTCTTTGATTTTTTCTGTGACTTTTTCTCTATCTCTTCTCCTTGTTCAGGCATTTGCACGACTTAGTGCTGTCTATGGTGGCACATATATGTTGAACAAACCTGAGTGCAAGGTATTACTCTCTTCCTCATCATTATAACTCCTTGGTTTTTCTTGTGGTGCAAGTCTGCAAGAAGGGAAGGGTTGTGAGATTTTATTGTGGGGGACTCTTCCTCATCACTACAACTCCTTGGTTTTTCTGGTGCAAGTCTGCAAGAAGGGAAGGGTTGTGAGATTTTATTGTGGGGGACTCTGTACTCACATATATCAATGTTAATCTTGTGACAGGTAGAGTTTGACGAGGAAGGTAAGGTTACTGGTGTAACATCTGAGGGAGAGACTGCCAAATGCAAAAAGATTGTGTGTGACCCTTCCTACCTGCCGAACAAGGTAACACTGCAGTTCTTAGCACGTTCATACAATCAGTTATTTATATTAGGATTGTAGAATGTTTCATGATATGATGAGTAATCACATCCAAACAGGTTAGGAAGATTGGTAGAGTTGCTCGGGCTATCGCAATTATGAGCCACCCTATTCCAAACACCAATGACTCTCACTCAGTACAGGTCATCATACCTCAGAAGCAGTTGGCCCGCAAATCAGACATGTGAGTTACATTGTTTTTGTTGTTTCAATGATCTGTGGTAAGCTCCATCTCAGTATAATATTGACATGTCTTTAAGCTTGCCATAAGATTTTCCTTCGTACACACAACTAGAAAATGAAAGCAATGTTAATTCTGGTCCTGGAACCACAACAACTTCATTGCACACACCCACACGGGCAATTTGTTTGCCATGTTTGGAAAAGGCGATGATGTTTGTTTTGCCATTTGTTATCATTCTCTTTATTTTATTTTTCAATTTTTCTGTTGGGTCTGATGTTGTGAGACCTTACTACACACTGACAGGTATGTCTTCTGTTGTTCGTACTCCCACAATGTGGCTCCCAAGGGGAAATTCATTGCATTTGTGTCGACAGATGCAGAGACTGATAACCCTCAAACCGAACTAAAGGCTGGAATTGATCTTTTGGGTCCTGTTGATGAGATATTCTTCGACATGTATGATAGATACGAGCCTGTCAACGAGCCTGCTTTGGACAACTGCTTTATATCAACAGTGAGGGAGCGATACCCATCTTTAGTTTCTATCGTAGCCTACTTTACAGTTGGATGGGTCTAAGTATCTAATTCTTTCCTTGGTCATTACAGAGCTATGATGCTACAACACACTTCGAGACAACTGTTGCTGACGTGCTAAACATGTACACCCTAATCACGGGAAAGGTAAATGCTGTAACATTCGCTATGGAGAGAAAAATGTTTGGTTTCCTTGACATCTTTCACATAAATTTTGTGTTTATTTTCTTATGTTGCAGCAACTGGACCTAAGTGTTGATCTGAGTGCTGCAAGTGCTGCAGAGGAATAAGGATTCGGTGAATCGCTCTCTCTATTGTTTTTTCGACTCTTGCTTTTCTCTCTTTCATTTCTTTTATGTGGAAATCAGACCGATGCTCATGTTTAGCAACTTACTACACTGTGTCTCCCGTTGATGTTGAATTCTCGGTTAAGACTTGCAAAAGCTCTTTCAAATTTAGATTTTTTTTTTCGGCTGCTTACATTTGTCTTTTCGGGGCCCTCTTTTATGTTTGGAGATTCTAGAATGAAGCAAAATATTTTTTTATCACTTAACCCGTGTTCTTCACAGTCGTTTCTATGGTTTAATATTTTCTACGATTTCGTTAATTAAATAAAATAATAGTTCTTCACCTTAATTGGATTTGAGTTACACTAGAAAAACTGTCCATCAAATTGTTAAAATAAAGATACTTTTGACGTTCAAAGCAAAAAGGGTTTCGTGGTGTAGTTGGTTATCACGTCAGTCTAACACACTGAAGGTCTCCAGTTCGAACCTGGACGAAGCCATAATAAGCTTTTAAATTATATAATTTAAAATTTCTTCAATATATAAAAAATACGCCGTTGCCGGGGATCGAACCCGGGTCACCCGCGTGACAGGCGGGAATACTTACCACTATACTACAACGACTCTGTTGTTTAAACGGTGAATTTCTATTTATTTATAACTGTATTATTCGTAATAGTCTAAATATTAAATTCTTGGCATGGGGTTGTGTGGGTAGAGACCCAAACATGAAACATGATAGGATGATTAATTGGAGACTCCGTGTTGATCCCTTTACGTCTATTTTGAGGCCTTCACACTAAAGCACATCTATTTCAATTTCCCTTTTACTAGGAACGTTTGGTGCCACCTTACTTCTCGATTCCATGCACAAACTTCGGACAAGTAACCGACTCTGAACAGGATTTCTAGACGTTATATGCCATTTCAAGACACACACTCAAAATGAGTTTATACCACAAGATGTAGTCAATAGTTTCTAATTCTACGGACATCAATTACAATGTAGGCAAAATGATGAAAAGTAAGGAACAGAAACATAGTACGTGGTTTGCAGCAAAGGAAGTCAAATGGTAAACATGGTATTGTAGTCTCTCGATTTCAGAAATAAAAGAAAGTCCGGGAGCTGGCCTATTGTCAAGAAGCCATTGGTCAGCCTAACAGTACTTGGGGAGAAGGTACAGTGTTGGATGAGATTAACATATCGTTTCGTTCTAGCTTAGGTGATTCTCCAGTTTTGGCAGTTCCACTCATTGTTGGAAGGGATGTACGTACGTAGTTGTGATCGATTCACTAAACCAATGAGATCGACTAAGTCTCAATTATATTAGTTCACAACGTGAGCTTTAATTTTTTCATTTCCTATTTGCCTTTTCTGATGAGAGATTGAGAGGAAAGATTTGAGATCTCCAGTACTAAGGGAATGGTCTCCCGTTGGTTTAGTTGCCATAAAGACTTCCTACATAAGTAGTTTCCACGAAACCTAAGCAAAACAATTAGTCCGTTTCCAAATGAATTATCATCCAAATAAGTTTTCAGAGCACATTGTCCATACTAATTATTTAAAATCGAATGTTACAATTCGAATCCACCTTGATATATACGTATGTTTTTTTTTGGCAATTTGCCCACGTTTTGTTTCCTCTTTTCTCGTCGATTTAATATTTCTGTCTTTTGTATTTTGTATTTCTGTTTCCGCTGGTTAAGAGAAAGAAGCTCTTTTTAAATTGTCCACTAGTGTCCACACAGATTGATCAACTAGCTATACTTTAATGGTTTAGGGTTATTGCCGTTTTGAAAACTTTGTAAAGATATATGGGCTATATTTGGAAACCCTTTAAAAGACACTAAAAAGTGTTAAGAATAGCATGATGAATGAAATACGAATTTGCCAGACAAATACAACGAACACTACATTTACTATTGGAATACAATGAACACGTTGACAAAAAAATAAAATACTATATATATATACACACACACAATGAACACTCCTTGAATTATTTAGTTTTTTTTCTTCTAATATTTCCTTTTTGACACAAATTATCTTCTTCGTCTATACAATGGCGATAGAAAGACAACACGATTTCCCATGCAACGTTGATTATGCAAAGTTACTTCCTAAATTTCATATCATTGAGCCAAATGTTTTATTCTTGTCTCTCAAATGTGTCGAAATACATAAACTAAAACAGTAGACATGCAAAGCCATTTAATCACTGTAATTAAGAATAAAATTGATTTATACCCGTAATACGTTATACTAATAATCATGGAAAACTAACTGTAGAAAGAAAAAGTGAATAAAATGATTAAACTACAAACAGGAGAATCAATTTAACTATAAAACACCAGCTTAACAAACTTCTACGCATTCCAAAATGAAATAAGGTTTATAATGCTTAATGAATAGTACATGAATAATAATTATGGAAACTTTTTATGTTCACTTAATGCTAGTTGATTGGAATCAAGTATCTTCAGAATTTTGTTTGGTAGAAGTTAGGGATTGGTGGAAATGGAACAGCTACTTTAATTAATGTCACACCTTACGACTCTTGTAGATACATATATGTCAGACCCTGTATATAAGTATTGACTGCGTTTTTAATATCGCATCGATCGGGTTTGTTTATTTTGGCTTAATTCATGTTTTTGAGTATTCATAGTTTTGTTTGTTGTCTTTTGGTTTTACTGTTACAGCAGGTTTGTTTCTTGTCAAGTTTAGTTCAGATACATGAACATATAAAATATGAACTAGTGAAACAAAAAAATTGGAAAATGATATTTGAATGAAAATAAATGTAAAGATAAGAACGGAGCCCATTATTATCAGTAATTATATTTCATCACATATATAGTCCACTACTTATCAGTACGCAATATTTCTGTCTTTGAAAAAGTTATAGATTAAAGTTTAATATATAGTTGTATCATTGCATGGTAATCATATATATGTATCCTATCAAAGAAACACCTCCAGGATATTACAGTTGCTGACACACAAAAAAGGCTCTTACAACATCGTCCACTCGTTGTATTATTATTGTAAAACTACACAAAATCGTTTATTCGTTAAATGGTAAGCAATCATCCCGATATATATTCTGCTATACAGTGTACGTGTGAAGATTTAATTTTCCCGGACACTGAGAGGTTGTAATGACTACGGTGCATGGTCCATCTGTCACCGTATTATCGTTCGGATAAGAAAGAAGATAAGTCATCGTATCCACATGGACTTCTTCTAGAACAATTTTATCCAGAATAATTGAGTATAACGAAGATATCTCGTACTATTTTGGTGAAAATAAAGAAAGAAAAATCAAATATCTCACGGCATTTTACAATATTTAATGCGTTTACACACATCTAAAAATATGAATAAAAATCGGAAGAAATTCGTGTGGTCCATACCATATATGGGGAAATGAAATATTAGTAGACATTTGAAGGATTTAAATAAAATAAAAGGAATAATTTTATTCAACGTGATATGATCATATAAGAATATTCAAACCTCCGAATATGGCCGACGTATACGTATGCTAAGGGGTTTTATTAGTAGACATTTTCGAATGAATTTATTCAGTGTGGTTTTATATGAGCAAATATTTCAAAAAATTAAATTTGCCTAATTACACGACGTCAGATCGGTGTTAAACTTGCAACACGCCTAGGCATTTTACATAATTCAAACGCGTTCACATATCTCATTATTTATCATCCGAAATTTCAAATTTAGAAATAATTTTCGTAGATCGTAAGCACAAGCGTATTTTACCAAATAATCGATGTATATACTAAAAGACGTTTTCTAGTCACATGTGCTTTCTAGGGAAGGAATAGTTTGCATTTCCTAAAAATACAGTATTTTTGTCTGTTTGTTCGGAAATATCAAGAATAAATAAGTGATGAAAATAATATGCGACAAAGAAATGATGATAACAAGGGTGATAATTATCTAAGGACCGGATCTTATCCCTTATAAAAAGGGCTGTGCCACTCGCTTACCAATCAGATCTTCTTGAGTGTCTCCAAATCTATCAAAGTCACTAAAACCTTTATTCAGAACAAAGAAGCTTCTAGTTCTCGTAAACAGGAGATAACGAAATTATGAGAGTGTTTATCATGAGTGGAGACTTTGAGAGTCGTCGGGATTTAATCCCGGGGTTACCGGAGGAACTAGCGATGGAGTGTTTGGTTAGAGTTCCGTTCGAATTCCATTCTTCCATGAAATCCGTCTGCAGGTCATGGCGAAGCTTAATCTCCGACACTTCTTTTAACAAGGAACGGCGAAGGTTTGGCAAAGAAGAGTCTCTTCTCTGTCTCGTTCAGCCTCTGACTTCGCCGTCTCCGGTTAAGGGCGGTGAGGTGAGTGAGAAGAAGAAAGCAGAGGAAGGAGAGTCTCAACAACAGCAGCACCAGACTCAGACTCAGACTCAGCCTCAGCAGCATCGTGTGGTTACTAGCACGCCACTTTACGGACTAAGCGTTTACAACGCAACGTTAGACACGTGGCACCGCGTCGCGATTCCTGAACGGATTCCTCTGTTCTGCGAGTGCGTCGCGCTTCAGGAAGCCGGCAAAGTGTTGTTGATCGGCGGGTGGGATCCTGAGACTTTGCAGCCTGTGAAAGATGTGTTTGTGCTGGATTTCTTCGCCGGTGAACGGAGATGGAAGCGAGGGAAGCCGATGTCGGCGGCGAGATCGTTTTTCGCCTGCGCTTCTGTTGGTTCGACGAAGGTTTACGTGGCGGGAGGTCACGACGATCAGAAGAACGCGCTCAGGTCGGCGGAAGTTTACGATGTGGACAAGGACGAGTGGTCGACGCTTCCTCCGATGGCGGAAGGAAGAGACGAGTGTCATGGATTCTCGATGGCGGGAGAACTTGGATTCTGCGTTTTGAGCGGTTACGGGACGGAGACGCAAGGACAGTTCCGATCTGACGCTGAGATTTACGATCCGATTTCGAATTCGTGGACTATGATCGAAAACGTTTGGCCGTTTCCTGATTTAAGCCCGAGAGGTCGCACAGCCGCCGCTGACTCCGCCGGAGATTTCAGAGGTTGTCAGTTATGGTGCTTCATTGACAGCCAGCGGCAGAGTCAGCCTCGTTGGCAAAGTGAGGACGATTCGAGGAAATGGAAGCTGGTGATGGAGACGATTCGGCTTCCGGTGACGACGATGATGTCGGTTTTCGCAGGAAGCTTGAGTGGCCAGGGAGTGGCAATGATTGGCGGCGGCGGGGAAGAAAGTGGGACGATGATGATGATGTCAAAGGCGGAGAAAAATGGCGGGAAGTGGAGCCACGTCAACACTCCCTCTGGTTTTTCGAGTCTTCCTTTCTCGTATTCTTCAGTCTACGTCTAAAAATGGAGAATGAAGAATCTCTCTGTTTTAAGACACTGTTGACTGGAGTCAACGTTTTGTGTTTGGGAAATGGTGGGAGTTAATACGAAAATTCGACGAAAGTAGCTGCTGATAATATACCTGGGTGTTTTCTTATTTTATATAGTATACAACATCAATGTAAAAAGAATGGTATTTGAGATAAAATGTAATAGTTTCGACAAAGGCACAACAAATGAACAAGAATGGCTTAGCTAAACTGGTCAAAGTAATTGCCAGTCATCTTCATGCTCCTCACCAGATATCTCTGTAGATGTCAAAGTGCTGGTTTCTGCAGTTCCACAGTCACCAGTTCTGTGAGATTGAGTCACCGTGAACAATGGAGCGCCATTGGAGTCTCCGGCTAGCTTCGTTGCTCGGATGCAGAAATCATCAAAATCATCTGGGTTACCAAGTAGCAAGAGATATCAGCAGGGCCTTTTTGAGGTCCGGTTTTGAAGAAACCGATTCATATTGTATAAACCGAAATGGATAACATTTTTTTGTCAATAAACTGATTACAAATACTCCAAAAGCCAAAGAGAGTTGAATATTAGTGTAATCAAACTAAATTAAAACGGGACTGGGTTCAGTGTAACCAAACCCAAATCGAATTAGCATTGAGTTCATAAATCGGTTTTAGTTTATATAAAATCGATAAAAGAAAATAAACCGTCACTAGACCGTATCTCACTAGAAACAAGTACACACCTTTGTCCCGGCAATAGAATCCAAGAGCTAGCGACGGGTCGAGCGACTCCAACGGAACATAACGAAGAGTACTGTAGCCACATTAGTAGGGCTACTAATAAGAGAAAATCATGTCGAGACAAAGAACTAAATTAAGCCAAAACTGATCAAACAACTCACTTGCAATGGTAAGACGATGTGTCAACATCTTGAGTTTCTTTGTTGACTGTCACTACCTACCAACCATTACCGATAAGGTTCAATCAGTGAGACCGAAATGTGGATGAAGCACATGGACTGATTAATATCAGTCCCAAAACCGATCAATATCAATCTCCAAACCAATTAGACAATAGATATATTAATGTGAAATAGACAATATAATGAATGTGGGCCACCTTGATGTCTCAAACTTCAAATCAAAGCATGCCAGATCAGACATTGAATTTTTTTTAGCGTATTTATAACTCTATCCAAATTCTAAAACGAGGATTTGTAAGGAGTATTCTGGAAAACCTGTTGAACATCGTGCGGATCAAGGTAGAAACCTTTATCTTCTTGAACTCCAACTATGTAAGTTGATGCACCTGGTTTGCCGCCCAAAATGCCGAGGCTTTGAGGGAAAGTGAAAGTGGCTGTCAGAGATGGAATGTACCTGACAAAAAAATTTAAACCTTTTTCTTTCAGAGAGATTTCAATGATTGCATAGCCAAATTCCATAACAAGTCACAAATTCCACTACCATCATATCCACTCCATAGTGTATAACTGGATTCATGTGTACGTAACTAAAACCGATCAAAGTTTAGACGTCTAGCACATATCTCCAAGCAATCAATTTGATAAAACCACAAACCTCGGGTTCACTTTGTCAAGTCCAAGAACCAGTGGGACCAAGAGAAGAATTGACGTCCACTCAGTTTCTCCTTTTGAATATTCCAAACAAGTTTTGATGACATCTTCTATACAGAGAATTGGAGCTCCACCTCTCTCCCCGTCTTCGCTGCCAGAAACGATATGAACAGCCATTGAACACGAATGGTCTTTAACATCAGTTTCTTCTCTTTTCTTTCGAGCTAGTGACTCCCATGATCGACAAACAGCATATGGTCCAACCCATGACCCAGCAGCCAGGCCATAAGATTCTCCAGCTAGTATAAGATTGTGAATCGAGAATGCTGAAGCCACAGAATCACCAAAAAGTTCCAAGATCTCTAAGTATTCCTCTTCAGGCGGCTGCATTTTGAAACCAAAAAGCTCACTTTCAATTGCCTAGATTCGTGATCAACCAGATCTAGATGTTCCTAGTATTGTATATTTGGTAAATAAGACATAGACTGGACAACACAACTAACCTCGGATTCTTTTTTCCTCCACGACCTTCCCAGCCTTTGAAATAGCAATGCCTGTTAAAGATGGATTTTAGCCCATACGTAAAGAATAATTTTAAGCCTCAAGCTAAAAGATGACTAACTACTCACAAAAGCAGACCTGTGCAAAGAGCATCTGGCCGCTTCGAAGCATGCAACCCCAGTTGACATCACTAGTATAAGCTGTATCACCAATAGGCTCAAAACCTGTAAAATAACACTGTGAGTTTCCTGTGACCATCTAAGGCTAGCTTGAGTGGAAGTGGATACACAAACCTCTACGATATGTCATTAGTATTAAGGACGAAAAGTCTTCTCTGAATGCAGCCAATACACGGCCAGCATCTGCCACTTCTGAGGATTCACTTTCTGAGATTTTATAACAGACACCTAGTAGCCATATCTCACTTGTAGTGCTGGGAATACCGGTCCTACTCGGCCCTAAAACACGGTCTTGAAGTCTCCTAATTGCCCCAGTAGCCATAGAAGCTGTTTTTAGAATGACTGTCCAACCTGGGTTATGCTCGGATGTTGAAGACTCCCTAAACGTTTGAGAAACTGAGGGAGGTGTCGAATCTGACACTAGAGACGTTGGGGATTTATCAAGGTTCTCATCTGCGCTTGATGAAGAACATTTTGAAGGAAGAAACCTATCACATATAGCTTTCATTACCTAGAAATAAGTCACCACATGCAACATGTCTTCTGACTCATAAAAGAAAACTATTCCCAGAGAATCTACCTTTGTCTGCAACAAGAAGCATAAGAGATCAAAACAGATCAGGTTAACGTTGACCAGACTTAGCTCTCAAAGTCAGCTAAAACCAACAACAATCCTCACAGATTATCTTCTATAATCCAGAATCAGTAACGAACGAAACTTCGACAGTTTTATATAATCCCGGAAACTTAAAAGCAGAAACAAAATCTTTCTTTATTCGAAAGTTAGGAACCAAATAGGATCTAATGAACACAACAATTAGGGAAAGCAATAAAGGCGTAATAACTACTCGATTCCAATATGTAACGCCACAGTACTAATACAAATTCGACACCAAATCATGCAATCAACTCAAGACCTCTAACGCACTATCCCCACGCGGATCTACAGTAATCACAATTGCTCAATCAGTCAACTATATAGTTTCGCCAACTCCTTCCTTCCTATATACACCACAAAAACCACAGCAAGCAAAAGAGAAAGAGCTCGATTAAACAGAGAACAGAGCCACACAGATTCATCATAGTCGGATTCGAGGACAGCTACCGAATTCCTTTAGCAGAAGGATCACCTGATAAACCAATCGAATCGTTCAGGCTGACTTAGATACGACGGAGATACGACTTCCGGCGACGAAGACGAGACCGGGAGTTGCGAATTAACGGAAACGGAGGATGGAAGTTTGAATTGGAGACGATCGATTTCGTCGTGTTATCATAAGGAAAATTAAAAAAAGGTTGTTTCGTCTTCTCTCTCTCTTCTCTTCTCTTTTTTACGTAATTATCTTTCGCTCCGAATTTGGATGATACATTTAGATTAAATTATTAATTACACAGTGCATTACCATAATCTCTCTAGGATTAAATTATCATTTGTATTATAATGGCCGAATAAATGTGAATGCGACGCGACTACCTACGTAATTCTTTTCCTTGGGCTTCATTTTGGGCCAGTACACTAAAGCCCATTAATTTCTAATTGGATTTTATTAGGACAAACGCGGCCTAGATCGTTCATTCAGACAATTACAATATCACCCTTTTATCCCGATGAGTGGATTTTATTGGTGCGCAGTATATATTCAAAATCATCATCACACCTAAACGGGTAGAAACTGCCGCTCATTTCTGTTCTCCGCGTCTTCTCACTCTCTGGTAATCGAATCCGCCATTGTTTTCAGCATCTTATTTTCTTTTTCAATTTCATTAGATTTTTGATTATTTTCAGGAATCCATCGCCATTGAAGAAGATCTTTGATTGTTTTGTTGATTTGTCCTTCTCTTTCCTTCGCGTCACCGTGCGTACTTTGACTTGTACCCAAAAGAATTGAATATCTTGCTATCTGCATCAGATTGAGCGCTATTAATCTAAAGTCTCTTATCAATCTGGTCTATTGCCATGGGTACGGCCAAGAAGAAGGTACGTTTGATCTTAGTCTTCTGTTCTGTTTAATGTTTTTTTCTCTGTTTCGTATTGCCCTAAAAGTTTTCTGTGATTTTCTTAGGGTTCCAATATGAATCAAATAAGGAAAGGGTTCAGGAAGTTGTCGAAGGAGATTGTGAAATCGGAGGAGTTCAAATTACCTGATAGATTGAATAAGAAGAAACCGAACTTCATAAAGCGCAGTATCTTTTCGATTCCTTACAGATTTCAAGTTGTTGTTATAATGTACACGCAGTTATGGATTTTTTTTTTTTTTTTCACATGATTCCTTGTTT
>KE154920.1:41797-54018 GCA_000411075.1 Sisymbrium irio | reverse complement strand
TTTTTTTTTTTTTTTTTTTGGTTTTCGTTAAGCTCACTTATTTTTCTTTCAACACTTGTAATTGTCTGTAAATTTAAGTGCATAGGATTTTAATTGAATAAGCAGCTTCTCCCCCTCCACACCCCCCGGTTTCAGTGGTAAAAGCATACTTAACGTTTCTCCAATCCTTAGAATCGACAATGGTGATTATGGTGTATGTTCTCGAAAGTTTAATACACGTTTATGTTTTTCTCATCTTCAAACACAAAAAGAGCAATCATCTTTAAGATTTTTCTAGTGTTAAGAGATTGCATAAATTTATGTCGAACAATGCGTTTGAACCTGATAGTAGCTGGACTAATTTAGTGTGCCAATGAAACTAATTTAAGAGCAAGCATCTTCAAATGTTTTAGTCCATTCAAAACAATTATGGATAAATCCAGCATCTCAAAAAAAAAAAAAAAACTGAATATATCTAAAAACTCTATACCGAAATCGAGTGTCTTAAGATAACAAAATAAGATTTAGAAATTTTTTTATTACTAGATAAGATGTATACTAATCGAAGGGGAGTGTTTAATAAGCATTCCACAATCAGAGATGGTTTCCAAAACTTGAGGAGAGACGTATTCTAGATTGCCAACTGCACATATGATGACTCGACAAAGTTCACTGATCATTTTTCTGAGCGCCAATTGTATACTCCAACGGACATTACAAGGATCAAAAGCATCGGAACTAGGCAAGTGTTGATGTTCCATTACACCTCCGTCATCAAACCTACTAAAATCAATCAGAAAGCAAATATTGGAGTTTGTTCTTGAAAATAGAAAAGTCGTTCCTATAGATAACGTTATGATCCAAAATACCGACCTTCTGTCATATCGAATCACTTTGATATGCTTAAGCATTCCTGACTTTGATCGGGGGAGAGAGTAGATTTATTTGAAAATATCTATATATGTCACGATTTAAATTAACACTAACCCATGTCAAAATCTAATATGTTGAGAGAGGAGATTTATTTGAGAATTCTATATATGTTACGATTTAAACTAACACTAACACATGTCAAAATCTAATATGTTATATATTACCATCTTTTCTGTATTATAAACCACAAATGAAAGGAAACATAAATACATGTAATATTTACAAGAAATAGGTAATTATACATATGAAAATATCAAAAAAAAAAAACACCTTCAATGCTCCTATGGACCTATGTTAAATCAATTCAGACAATGCTGAGGAACCATTTTTCCAATTGCAGAACCGTCAACATTCTCACATACGGCAGTGGAAGGACCATCCTCGACTCCATTATGCTCTAGGTTTATGTCAATTAGCTCAACATTCTTGCACGGAAAGCTCTTGCTACATTGCAGATTAACCGCCACTTTGTTCTTCGACGTTCCATATATGTTCTTTAACTTAAGGTCTTGGATCTGAACGTGTGACTCTCCCTATAAGAATAATGAAACACAATTTTGTTAGTTGTTATTGTGATAAAAGAAAAGAAATATAAGTCTTTTTCTATTCAATCGAAAGAAATATAAGTTTGTTTCTTGCGTAAAAAGTTAACCTTTTCTTCGCAGGGTGGATGAGGACAATACTTTTGGTCAATGTTGATTGGTTTTTCAACATTAATCATCTGAATATTCTCGTATACAAAGTTAGAAACGACGATCTTCGAAGATGAAGATTCCCAAGTCTTGATCCGTATACCATCACTTGTGCCGTTAAAAACAGTGTCTCTTACTGTTAATCCACTTAACGTCCTTCTCGTCTTTGTTTCTTCTCTAAGCTTCCAACACTGATCCCATGTCCGGGACCACATGTGACATTAGAGATATCCATGTTAGTGGTTCCAGAAAGAATGGCGATACAGTCATCTCCGGTACCAATGTGTGTATTAGAGATATGAATGTTGCTAGAGAAACCGAACTTGATCCCGTCGGTGTTGGGGCTGTCACCGGGAGCCGTAATACTGACGTCGGTAATGTTGAAGTCATGGACGGAGAAGAAGTTGAAGTGTCCCATTTTGCTGTTGAGTAATGTTATTCCATTGATTCTTGAATTGTTCACGAATGCAAATCCCATGGTCTATGAGAAATGAGAATAATCAAATTTCATTACAATACTAATATAAGATATAAAGCTATCATATGGACATTGTATCATTCAAAACCAAATTTGCTTTAATAACGTTTTGTATACTAAATAATTAAATCATAGAATTATTTTATGATGTAAGAGAAAATGTTTGATTTATATGTTTATCATTGTGTAAGGGACATATCACACGTTTTGTGATAAACTGTAAATGATAATCATAATAAAGCAATATATAAAGGATTAAGAAATGGTACCATAGCTAATTTAGGACAATTGGTGTTTTTGTGGCAGTCATTGAGTGGCCAAGACTCTTTCCCTTGGCCGTCAAGTGTACCAGCACCGGAAATTAAAAGATTGTTTATGTACCTAAAGTTGATCCATGTGTCCTGCTTAATATCACTAGGATTTGTAGGAGCCAGTAAAGTTCCATCGATAACAAATTCAATCTGATTTGTGCATGGTCCCACGAACTCTACACCACCGAGATAAAATGTTCCTTTCGGTACGTAGATTTTACTGTTTCCACTCTTCCTTGTGCATGCTCTTTTCCATATGTTTGTGAACGTCTAATTTTGGACACGTTAAAATCAAAATTGTTAATTAGTAAACAAAAATTCTCAACTAAAATCTTTCTTTTTGTGTTTCAATAATAATATTTTACATACATTGTCGTTATCGGTTTTCCCATCAGATATGGCACCATACCGCCGGATGTTAAAAACCTTTGGCCTGTTGGTCAGACGACTTGCAACATCGACGAACAAAAGAGATATACACAAAGCCTTAAACGGAGAAGCAATGCAAGCCATCTTTTTAGTTTGTTTAGGGTATATTGAAATAAGAAGTTTGTGTTATTTATAAATGATTTCTCTTTAAGACACAATAAGAAGTGTTGGTCTACTGTACCTGCTTATATAGAGTTAATATGTTCCCATGAGCTGTTATAAGGCATCTATATAAAAGAAGGAACTTGATTCTTGTTAGTAATTATCAGCTAAAATTGGGCTGTTTCTTTTGTATTTGTATTGATTTTGGTTTGTTACTTTTTTGTTATGGAGATTTTCGAATGTATATGATTTATAATTTCTTTTTGTTCTCTCATTTAAAACAGAATCTTAATTTTGGTGAAAGGCCAATTAGATATTTACCAGCAAATTGTTTCGGTTAATGATTTATTGTAAAATAATTCATTTTAATATGATATGTAAACAAAACCATCATGATAATTTCAACCAACCCAAATATAATAGATAATGTTCTGATTAATGCGTAAGATTCTTGGTAGGTAGTAATTTTAAAAAGAGATAATGAGGTGAATGGTATAATTTCAAACTCATATATTTTTTTTGGTAAAAAAAACTCCTGATCCTGACAATGTTGAAATTTAACCACCCATTTGCTCTATAATATTCTTACGCGCTCCAACTTAAAACCTTTGAATGTACAGATACATGAGTAAATGCATATCTGTATTCTATCTCTTTCATTTCTTTTTCATATATAAAAAAACCAGAAAATTTGTTACCTTGAATATCTCAGACCACCATTTTGATTCATTCGTTTCTATCCCTTTGATTTCCTTTTACAGAATTGAAGCAATCTATCTTCATGTATATTATATATTGTACTCAGTTTGACTAGATTTTTGTTGTTCATCTTTAAGACCACCCTCTGAGTCCATTCAAATCGATTCTCAAAATCAAACATGGATGAGTTTTTAGAACAGTACATACTATTAGTCTAGGTGTGTCGCTCATTTGGGTTTTTCTATACTTTACATGAATATCGATTCAATTTATTAGGATTTGTATTGTGATATAATTTCATGGTTTGGTTGATGCACAGTTCGTGAAGTAATCGAGTTTATTGCAGGTAATGTTGTTTAAATTTTTGAAGCTCGAAACTTCTGACATAGATCAATTTAGTGTGTAATGTATATATATTACAACATATTCATTTACATACATATGTCATATAGTATGTTTTGATGTAATTCATGATAGTAGACCGTTAAAAACAGTATATATATTAACATGTATTATAACTCGAACTTGATCTGATTAAACATAACTGACCATAAAATTAAGTAGACGATATTTAAAAAAATACACATGTATACCTCAAAATATATCTCTATATATTTTGTTGTTGGATGATATGAGATATGTGTATGATGATTTGTATGTTTTTTCAGAATATAGACATCACAACTTACATCTCTGTATGTTTAGGATCGTAAAGAGCCAATTGGTGAGAGATTCAATTCATATTTTAAGTCGGACATGATTGAAGTTATTCTCATGATGATTCAAGCTGAAGAATCCAGTGATTGTGTAATTGTGTTCAGTAATGAAATTAGATGTGCTCTACTTGTGTGATGTTCTTTAAATTTTATATGTGATAATGTACAAATATAAATATATCACCTAAAATATTTCATGTTGCAATCTATATATATATATATGTAGCACACCTCATGCAATAATGCATGCATTAAAAATTTAATTAAATTTTATTTCTTAGTCCACTACCCCGCATTTATTTAGCATTTTTGTATTTTATATTATTTTACATATTTTTTCAATTAATTATATCTTCAATATTTAATTAATTTTATTTTATTGATTTTTTACTGTTTATGTATTTTTATTATTTAATATAATATTAATCTGTTTTTCTTAATTTTGTATTCAGGAAAAATTACTTAATAAAATGCTAATTGTTTTATCACTTATTTTAAATAAAATTTACCTAATATAATTTTTTTTAATTGAATTTTTTTAGTTTGGTATATCATATATAACTTAGGATACTATACTATTTATTGATTAAATGATATTTTTTATGGGAAAATTGTTGTTTATGACCCTTTTTCGAGTTTGAGATAGTAAGTAGATCTCAAATTCCATGTTAAGCAAAGTTATACTTTAATGGTAGTGAAATTACAGTTAACACCCTAACGAACAAAAAAAAAACTGGAAATGACAGCAATAATCCTGAGAAGTCTCCAGACAATGTCTTCGAGGTTAAATTCGATTAATAACTAATAGTTAGACGTCTAGAGAAGTCTACTCCTTAATTATATCTTAAATTTTAATTAAAAAAATTATAAAAAATAGTTTGATAAAACTAATGATCAAATAATAACTACATAGACTAACTACATCCATATAAGTTTTTTTATGTGGAGAGAAAAATATAAATGGAGAAATATGTGGGCGGTATAATGATACGAAACGTTTTTTTAACATTTTGAAGAAAAAAGGACAAGTGGTGGACAACTAGTGTAATGATGTGGCACTTGATACAGAGAGAGTTGTTTAATTATATAATAGATTCATATGTATTTCTCTTTAATAAATCACGATTGAGAAATTGAAATAAGTAATGAAAGAAATTAAAAATTTTGATTTATCATTTGATCCAGTTTAAATATAGGATGATGGAGGTATAAAACAAAATTTCGAAACCAAATTAGCAAAATAGCATAGAAAAAGGATGGTAGTGGAAGACGGTAAAAAGATATCGTAAAAAATTATGTGTTAATGAGGTCGAGTGAGTGCAAGGGGCTGATACACGCAGTCAGAGTATAAAAAAATAAATGGGGTGCTGTTGGGATTTCATAGCTAACCGCCACCTTAAACCTAATAATTCTCAGTGAATAGAAGAAAATTTTAATTGCATTTAAGTAATACAAAGGGGTTGATAACTATTATGAAATAAACTTGGTTTCTCTTTGAGAATTATTATATGATACCTGAGTAATTTGTTATTGTGTTGTGTTATTAATAATAAAGTGCATGCAACATACTATAATATCATGTAATGAATATTAATATGTCGATATTAAAACAGAAATTAAATATTTAAAGGTTAAAAATTAAATAAAAAATTGCATGCAACGTACTACAATATCGTAAAATCAATAATAATGGGTTGTGACTAAATAGATATACACGTACAGAAATGCATGGATTGAAATACCTAATTATGCCAGTATAATGTGTGTGTTGTGTACTGATTTGGGTGTTTGATTGCAACAGTGTTTGAGATTTACGGAGTCAGTGAATAAGGATCAATGAAGTCAGGGTCGGCCCTGGGCTAAAGCTCATGAAGCTAGGGCTAAAGCTCATGAAGCTAGGGCTTTAGGCGCCAAAATCTATATAAATTTTAGGGGCGCCAAATCTTATAAACTCTCTTTCATATAGTGGTTTGGAAACATGAGCATTTGACTTATTAACTTCAGTTCAAACCAGGCCATTTTCATTTTTTGGTTTTTTTTTTCTTTTGTTTTTTTTTTAAAAGAAATGTTCACGGCCCAGTCCAAAGAAGTGTTCAATGGATTCTTTTTTACTTTTGATTTTTTTTCTACACTTCTTTCTTCTCCTTTTCTTATATTTCTTTTTCTTCTCTTTATAAGTTTTGTTTTTTCCATAACTTTCCGAACAAGCATGAAACTTCTTTTTAGATAAATTGAGTTCTAAAATTTCCTATACTCTTTATGTTTCTTAGCTATTTGAAAAATTCTGTAATTCAAAATTTGTTTGCATTATTTTGATTGTATATATGTTTTAATTTTGTTAACTTTTAGAGGCATCATTTTTTTGCGCGCTTTAGGCGCCATAGACCTCCGGACCGACCCTGAATGAAGTGTCGTTGTGATCTGATAGCTATCTACTCCCTTGAGCATAGTTAATGTCGTTGAAGTGAAGATGACAAACGAATTAATGACTGTGCGTGGATAATAGAAAAAGGGGATGATACTTATGGAGGAGGATGTTGAGAGATGTATATGTAATTTAATAACGTAAAGTGATGTAAAGTTGATGTTAGTAAGAAAATAAATGATATCGTTGTAGAACTTAAGTTGGCATGAACAAAAAAGTTGAATCATAACCATAGCAATAGTTTTAAGATCACGTCACAATTTAACTGCATAGTAAGATAAATATTTTAATATATATTACATGCAACGTATTTTAATAGACTGTTATTCATATAAATGGGTTGGTAATTAATTATGATGTTATTTATGTAATGTTCTTAAATGGTATCATAGTTTAGTAATACGTGAAAGTGTGAGATTATTAAAAAATTACATTGCATGAAAAGTATTATATTAGTCCCTAATTAATATAAATGGGGAGATAATTACTTATAAAATTAACTATTCAATGTTTATAAATTATATTATTATAGTTCATTAGTGTATAAATTTGTTGGATAATTAATGGTAAATTGCATGTGATGTATTATAATAACTTTTAATTCAGATAAATAGGTTGATAATTAATTATATTATGACGCTAAACATTCAATATTTTTTAATTTTATCATAGTTTAGTAATATGTGAACGGGTGGGCTTATTAATAATAAATTGTATGTATGTAATGTAGTATAATAGCTTGTAAGTAGAATAAATAGATTGATAATTAACTACTCAATGTTTACAAATGTTATAATAACTTAGTAATTTGTGAACGTGTGGAATATTAATAAGAATGTGTTGTAAATTAATAAAGAACCACGTACATATCTGCATGACAATACAATAATATTCTAAAATTAGGTGTGCGATATGTATTTATATAGGGTGTTATCCAATGGTTTGGATTGCTAACTATATGTTTAATTAAATTTACTTATGGATTCATTAACATTGGGAAATTGACGTTGGCAATAAGTTTATCCACTATCAAACCATGGTGTCTGCATCGTCATCCATCGTCCATCTCTGTTCTTTTAGGCAACACAGGTAACTCTTCCATCTCCATTATATCCTTCACACAATGATGAACAATGATGAATAAAGAAGATATTTATAATATAAAATAGCCATTCATCTTTTATAATATCATTCACATATTCATATTGCATACATTTGTATTTATATATGTCCAAATTTTTCAATATCAAAATTTACCTATAAATACCCTATTAGGAAAGCATGACCGCCTATAAATATATGGGTAACAGCATTCAAACCAATCAAAATAGACTTATATTAATATTTGTACATATTAACGTATATTTAAGTAGCTACTGTAAATAATAGTCACTCGTATGAATATTTACAAACCACAAGTAGTATGATATATGTATAGTCATAACTAATAGATAGACATATACGGGAAAACTCAAGATAGAAACAGTAACTATCACTATAAAAATATTGATTCTTATTCATAATTTTTAATAACGAATTATAATAATACATAAATATTTGGAGAGTGTAAACTAAGTGACAATATTTACCATATCAACAAATAAAAAATATAAACCGGTATTTTATATTTATAGATTCAAGTATTATTATAATAATGTATAAATATAAAATCACCGTCTATGAGTATATATGTAATAGCAGTTTATAAATTAAAATAGACGTACAAGAATATTTACACATATCCAAAAGTAAAATTAGTTTGCTAAGATGAAAAAAAATAGTCACTCGTATGAATGCTCGTAAAGAACAGGATAAAACCATGTTAATATATATAGATATATAGGGGAAAAATGAAGATATTCATGAGCCAATACCACAAAAGAAAACCTACATATATACGAAAATATGTAATTTGTCATGAGTTTTTGTAGATAACCACTTTAGAAAACAAACGATCGAAGCTAAGTATATAGATTTACACACATACAGCCGTAATTCAGTTTATATTCAGTGTCAAATGTACCTATCCGTAAGAAAGTTAAAGGTAAAGACGTCGATATCATATATCATTGAAGAGAGAAACTGTTATCCCGAGACTTATATACCTTATAAACACAAACACACAATCTGGAATTCAAAAATAGAGAAGTCCGCATTGTTGTCCATCGTTCATCTCTAGTGACGACAACTGAGATGAAAGAGGAGAAAGTGGAGGCAACGAAGTAAGGGAAATTGTCAATGAAACGGACATAAAGAGAGTCGAATATTGAAAGGGAAGAGAGAAGAGACTTTGAAAGAGAATTGGAAAGAAGAGAAAATGGAAGAGAAAAAACATCTGTGAGAAGAGATTCTGAGAGAAAGAGAAATGGAAACAAGAGGAAGCGGAAAAAAAAAGATCATTTATGAAAGGTTGAATAGTGGATTGGGTTAGACAAATAGGGGTAAAATCAGGCTGAAAAAAATTAAAATATCATAAATTTTCGAATCAAAAGCTTTTTATACCAAAAAAACTAATTTAGCTCTAAAATTATATCCCTAAATTAATTATCTCTTAAAAAAATTCTACATCCAACCGAATCAACCAAACTTTATAAAATTTCGGTTCAAATTCAGCTATCATTTTCTCACCCCAAATCGAACCGAATTTTTCACTTTCGAACAGAAATCAATCGAACCGAACTGAACGGGGTCAGGTACTTCGGACTTCGGTACTCAGACACTGAAGAACCCTAAATCTTCTTCCTCAATTTATTTTTTTTCTTCTCTTTTTCGAATTCGTCATCTGCTGCTTCTATCTCTGAATCAAATTCTAATAGAGTGTTGGGAAGGGGTAAAAAAATCTCTATGGTGTTCTTTATATGAAAAACCCCAAAATAACATTAATGAAATACTCTTCTCTCTTTCTTTTCTTAATTTAAATTTAAATAAATTCATCTTTTCTTTCTCATCTTATTTTGTAGTTGGTGACAGCTTGCGCTTTTTTCCTAAATCGATAGAATTACTAGTAAAAATAGTATAACTAGATCGTTGGTACAACTCATACTATTAGTACAACTGGTTTTAATTGCACAATATTAAAACTGGTACAACTTGCATGACTAATAGTACAACTAGTAGTAGTAGAAATTGTACGATTAGTATAAATGGTACAACTTTGTAACTGGTACAATATATAATTGGTAAAACTGGTACAACTAATTTGTGCTAATGTTGTATTTTATTCGTTTTAAGAAACAATGAATGGTACTCATGGTATGGTCATACATTTTGATTATATGGAATATTATTCAGACGAGGGAGATAAAATGCGATGGAATCAGAAAGATCTTAATATTCTAAAAATTCAACTGGTACAATTCAAATAATTGGTTCAAATGGTACAACTAGATATTAGTACAACTTGAATTACTAGTACAACTTGTTTAGAGGTACGACTAGTATAAATGGTACAACTAATTAGGGTTGAACATACAAAACTCAGATGTGGAGACTAATATTCATGAATTGTGCTTCAAATGTTAATAGACGGAGCAGTGGGTTATTTATTCAGTAATTCCACTTGGGATATTTTATTGGAGATACACGTTGAATGTGTCTTACCACTCTATTAAGAGAAAAGAGAGGTAGAAAATAAGTGACTAGATTCCCATCCATTGGAGACATTCAGATGTAACTTATTCTCGGTTGGTTGATAGAATATGTCGGAAGATTATGGTATATACAGCTACGATGCAGCTTCAGTTGAGTTACATTTCATTGATCGTGCATCCTAAAATTCCATCATATTTCTTGGATGCTGAAGAAGAAGATCCACTCTACCCTTGGTTTGGATACCAATCCGATAAAGGTGAAAGCTAAGGTGCTAATTTTGTTTGTCTTGCGGAAGTTATTTGTGTAACTTTTTAGGACTGAAACTATGTATTTTTGTAGCTTCTGCATATGTTATTTATGTTATTGTAACTTTTTAAGACTTATTTGGGTTTTTATGTGAGGTACAACTTGATTCAACATATTTAACTATATACAAATAAGTCTGATTTTACAAATCTGATATATTTGGCACAACTAGTAATAGCCGTACAACTTCATATGTTTGCGTACAACTAGTACGTTTGGTGCAAATGTATTAACTGGATTGTTACAAAAAAATGATTTAAAATAATATTTGTAAATATTTTTCCATACGAAATCGGCCATAAAAACATCTTACTTTTAGTTTCTTGTGGATGTTATTTGTGTTGTTGTACCTTTGTAAGATTTATTTGTGTTTGTGAAAGATATTTTTGGGCGCAACATGTTCAAATAAGTAGTTCACATGTGTCATGAAATAAGTAGTTCTAGTTGTCCTACTATTACCATTCAAGTAGTATTAGTCGTCCTAATATTACCCATTAATTGTATTGTTACAAAAATGATGTAAAATTACATTTGTAAACATTTTCCATACTACATAGGCCATTAAAATATCTGACTTTTACATAAACGGCATAAATAAATTTGAATTTTTGGAATTGATTACATTATTATCTTATGTATACATAAAATGCCTTATACTTCTAAGGCATGAGATTATGTTAAATGTAGTTTTTATAGTAAATGTTCTAAGTACTACTAAAACATTTAAATATAAAGTACTAATTAAACTTAAAAACCTCCAAAGTACGACTATTTAGAAAAAAGTACAATTACAAAACTGGTACTACTACCTGAGAAAAGTCGGTGCACGTGACCATTTTTTATTATTTTTATCATTTGTCGGCGTACATGTTTTTAATTCAGTTAAATTTGACTAGTAGTACTATTGTTACTAGTGTTTTCATTTCTTTATGAAAGTTATACTAATATTTCTAGTTGGACCTAAAATTCAACACATAACATAAATAAAATTCAATACAACATAAATAAAATTCAAAACATAACATAAAGAACACAATTTAGTCTTAAAACAAACCACAACACAAAATAGTCTAAAAATTAATAAAGTTTATAGCTAGTACTCCCTCCGATTTTGATTAGTTGTCATTTTAAACAAAAAAATTTGTTTTAAATTAGTTGTTGTTTTCAGTTTTCAATACAAAATTTATAAGTTTTATTTTTTATAATTATTTTTATTATACAGTTTGATTTACTATTGGTTGAATTGTGTTTAAGTAGGTAAATAATGATGTTTTGTATTGAAAATATAACATAATTAATATTTAATCTATGTGCATGACCTTAAAATGACAACTAAATAAAACCAGAAGGAGTATTAGTTAAGCTTTTTAAAATTACAATTATTAAAAATATGATTTTGTATATGTATATATTAAACATAAATTATATTACACATATTTTATCATTTAAGATGTGTTATACATTTTATATAATAATTTTATATTCTTAAAAATATATAATATAGAAATTTTGAATAAAAATATAAATATGGGGAAAAACAATAATTTTTCAATCAAAACT
>KE154920.1:17886-32232 GCA_000411075.1 Sisymbrium irio | reverse complement strand
AAAAAAAAAAAAAAAATTACCTTCATTCTAATAATGGATCCACCACATCTGCCTTTCCTAACATGTGCGTCACACATCCATTCTAAAAAAAGAGATCTTATATTTTCAAACCGACCGGTTTAAGCTGACTTTCCGTAATCTAAACAGTTAAACCAAAAACCTGCTTTAATTGTACACATCAGTAACTCGTCTCCTTCCACCAACTACCCCTTTCTGCTACTGCCAGAGAAGAGAAACTGCCAGAGGCATACAGATCTGCTGTAATCGGAGTCAACATGATAAACTCTGTGGCGTTACTGTTCTTATCCATTCTTTTCCTCCAAACCCACTTCCCAATCTCCGATGCCATCTCGATTCCGTCGACGAACGGTCAGATCGACGCGATGCTGGTCCGAAACAGCCTCGCCGGAGGAGAAGATGAAGAGCAGCTAATGCCGACGGAGATCAGCCGGAGAATTCTTATGGCTCATAAACGGTACATCGGCTACGAAACCCTAAGGAGGGACATGGTTCCTTGTCAGAAACCAGGCGCATCTTACTACGATTGCCGCCCTGGACAAGCTAATTCTTACAACAGAGGCTGCGACACCATTACAAGGTGTGCTAGAGACACAAGTGACATAACCACTTGATAAGAAATCGTGTCGGAAAAATTAAGAGGCAAGTACATTATTATATTTTGTATTTCTGTTACATGAAAAAGATATATTAAGCTTTTTATGTATTGTTGATTTGTATTATATGTATTTTGTGTCTTTGACATTTCTTATATGTGTAACCATGCGACTGTTTTTGTTTATTAATACTCAATTTATTGAGATCTATATATGATATGAAATTTTCAGTAGATTATTGATGGATAAAAATTGGGTGTTTATTTGCTTTTTTCTGGGGGCTTATGGACCAATTTAGAGTTCTTGATGGTTCTTGTATATACAGTGGCGGAAATTTCAGTTTCTGGTTAGTGAACAGAAATATTGCCAATTATTTTGATTTGTTAGCCGATTATAAGATAATGAAAAGGACGTTGCCTTGACTCTATACTGATTCCAAGAATAGGAAAATATGTTATGTGTAATTCCGCATCTTTGTTTATGGCTTATCATTTTGATGGTTTCCATTTCTGAGCCTTGCGCTTATGTCCACTGCTCTATGGTGAAGAAAAGAGTTTGTCCTTGTAAGATTGTAACTTCGTATTAGCTTTCAAGTTTATTTCTGCTTGCTACTATCTCAGTGTATCGACTATCTAAACTGATTTCGAGACCTGTAACGTGTGAAAACATGCCGGTATTTTGATATTAAAGTATACACGGGTCTTATTGGTAGTCGAAGCTACTGTGTGCTAAATAGTTGAAGTCAGAGAAAGTTTTCTTGAATCAACAGCAGAACGAACCCATAATCTCCATTTTCCGAGTTATTGGGTAGATCAGTATGTTTCTGGGAAATCAATAGACTAAATTTTTTTTTTTATTGTATAGAAATGATCAAGTTCTGATAAAAGTCACTAAACTCTGAAACTCAACTTTTGTGGGTTACGATGATTAGCTCATCAAATACTACTCCAAAAAAAGGATTTATCACCCTCAACATTCAAAATTTCTTAGAGATCAGATTATTAAATATGCAGTAAATATATCATGCATCGAGAATAAGCAGAAATGAAGATCATGTAGAAAAATCATCAAACAATCATAAAAGAAACATGAGTTGCGCAACCATGATCTTCTTCACCCTAACAATGATATTATTTCAGACATGATGCAGGAAATATATTAAATATGAATAAAAATCATTATCAAAAACGTAGAAGAGATAGGGTTTCGAGAAATCTTCTATATCGAATACAAAGATAAATCTCCTCTTTAGAACTATTTAGATACAAAATCAATAAAAAGAAGCTAAACTAACATGATTCGTAATGTATTTGGGGTGTAAATTCTTGTGTAACTAGAGGCTAAAAAGAAAATATATATCGCTATCTAAGTCAGCTACGGTTAAGGAAAAGAAAAAATTTCTTGAAACTGGTAATTGCTTCGGTCTTGGGATCTATGGATCGAGGCTTGACTCTTTTAGGCCATAATAATATATTCCTTGGTCTGTAGATGAGGTATGACTGAGCTGAGGTGTTGCTGGCCCGAGGTCTATGACTTACCTTCTCCATAGTCTTCTTTTAAGGACCATATAGACATGTTTTCAGTAAATCAGATTTATCTCTCGAACCAGATGTTTTCTTTTTAACAAATTAATTACTGAATGTTAAACAGATGTTTGTACTACATCATTTTCAAAAGTTGTTCCTAATTGAGGTACTGAAGATGAGGCCCGTAGATGCATTGTCAATGCAAATCCTCCAATATTGATTTGCTCTTACGTTCCATTCATTTGGCTGTTTGATTTTGTAGGGAACCAGCCTCAAATTGGTTGCTGTAAACAAATACAACGATGAGCTGAGGTTTATTAGGTGTCTCTATTACCACATAACGTTGGAGGCGATTGACACATCCAGCAACTCTCTTTGCAATTTTCAGACGTGTGTTTTCAGAGACGTTCTTCCGGAAAAGGCATCCTTTTTGGTACAGACCGAAATTTCCAGACTAAAAGGTAAAGCTAGTAGCAAAATAGTAGTCAAAGATCCTTCTGCTGGCTAATACTATCTTTCTCCAGTTTGAATATATAACAAATTTTTTAACTTGTTGGAATTTTTGATTGTTAGTTCCTAGTGGCCCATGAACTACTTTTATTGGGCCTGAGAGAAGATGAAAGGAGATCCAGTAGATGATTCTTACAAAGGTAAGATGCCCAAGTGGTTGACCAAGGATGAGATGGCTGCAATGAGCAACAATGGGCAGTTTTATGAGTTGCAAGAATAAGACTTGCAAGGAAATGAGTGGCTTCATCTTTATGCTGAATTTTCATTCCACTTGAAGTGGATGGCACATGGGAGCGACCTGAGGCAAATTCTACCATTGGAAATCAAGAAGGTTATTATAAAAACTAATGAAATTGGAGAAGAGTCGCCACCCTGCATGAAGCTCAAGGCCAACAATGTGATCTCTACATAAGTTTCAAAGGCAATAGTGATCCCAGTGGTACCAAGCGGTTGTAAGGAAAACAATGGATGGGATGCCCGGACACATTTGCTTAGAAGTGGACTGTTCGGCCTCCAAATCCGGTTGAATGCAAATGTCCTTCTTCAAGGCTTATAAGATTTGGTGTGTTTATCTTTTAGTTTAATTGAGTATAGCTATCTATCGTGGTAGAGATTGCCTTGGTGGTGTGTATGTTATGTACAAATTGGAGCTCCTTATGGTGTATTATGTTCTAAGGTTTAAGTTATGCGTGCAAACAGAAACATATGATTAAAATCTAATAAAATCTGATAGCAAACAAAAAATATCGTGATAGTTGAGATCCTTAATCACAAAAGTAAAAAGCAATTTTTCATAATTCGATTCAGCTTAATCTCTTAATACTGTTGCATCCCTGAACGAATTTTACTAACCAAACCCATGATTTCCTTCCTTTTGATATTAACGATGGGTAGAATATTTAGTTTTGGAAAAATATTATAGCAAGATCTCCTATCACAATGGATTTTTTTAACTTATTAGTAAATATTTATTAATTAATTAATTATTATATTTATAAAATATCATGGCCTTAATAATATTTTAACACATAGTTACGTAGCTGTTTTATGTGTTAAAGATGTTTAGAGGTTATTAATTTGTAAAAGTTTCACGCCACTATGAATATCCTATCAAAGAGGACAACAATATGTTTGAGAGGTACATTTTGAATGTGGAAAACTTATTGTGCTGATTGGGAGAGGCAATTTGCTTTTTCGATCAACTTAGGTAGATTTGGTCGAATATAAATGTGATATGAATGAATCCTAAGATTAGTTTTAAACATTGTACTACTCATAATTACAACAACCGCAATCCAGTGCCCACGAAATCTCGGTCTATTTAATATGCGTGGCCATCACACGTTCGAGAAAACTTCACATCTCACATTCAATGAAGCAACAATAAAATTAAAGAAAACAAAACAGAGTGAAGGCGAAAGAGAAGGAAAGCTCTAAAATTGGGATGGGGAAAATAGTTTCCTCTTTTCCATTTTTTGTTTCTCATTTGTTTAAAGAGTACAAATGTGACCATAACACAAAATCAAATCAAAAGCTAATTTAAGTTTCAAGATAAATAAAGAAAAAAGAAGAACAAGCACAACCTTCAAAAGCCAAGGAACCATTATTCATAACGATATTTGGTCAACTTCATCAGAAGACCAATATCACAAATTGTTCCACTCTTCCTCCATAACCCAACACAAACCACAAGCAGAACCAAACCACAAACCAGCTCTGTTTGTCCATTCTTCTCTCAGTACCTGTAGTGAGCAGGCTTGTATGGTCCTTCAATGGGAATGCTGACGTAGTCAGATTGGTCCTTTGTCAACTTGGTGAGCTTGGCTCCAAGCTTGCCCAAGTGAAGTGCTGCGACCTTCTCATCCAAATGCTTGGGTAGAACGTACACCTTCTTCTCGTACTTACCGCTCGACTTCTCGTTCCAAAGCTCAAGCTGGGCAATCACCTGGTTGGTGAAAGAGCAAGACATGACGAAACTTGGGTGACCAGTGGCACAACCCAAGTTCATGAGACGACCTTCAGCCAAGATAATGATTCCGGTCTTGGTGTCTGGGAACACCCACCTGTCAGTCTGGGGCTTGATGGTGATACGCTTCACACCTGGGAAGGTCTCAAGACCGAGCATGTCAATCTCATTGTCAAAGTGACCAATGTTGCACACAATGGCATTGTTCTTCATCTTCCTCATGTGGTCAACCATGATAATGTCCTTGTTACCGGTAGTGGTGACAAAGATGTCAGCTTCGGAAACAACATCCTCAAGGGTCAGAACTTGAAGTCCTTCCATCATAGCTTGTAGGGCACAGATGGGATCAATCTCAGTCACAATGACTCTAGCACCAGCGGTCTTCATCGCAGCGGCACAACCCTTTCCAACATCACCATAACCACAGACAACAACTACCTTTCCGGCAATCATGACATCAGTTGCCCTCATGAGTCCATCAGGTAGAGAGTGACGGCAACCGTACAAGTTGTCGAACTGCAAGTAATAAACACACAGATGATCAGTGACTTCGCTAAGCTACATATCTACGTAACCTAAAACGACATCGTTTATATCCAATCGATAGCTACATATCTAAGTAGTGTATACGACGACGTTTAATCCAATCGAGACAAAACTCACAGACACGACGGATCTAGAGAGATACGAAACAAGACATGTATAACAGATCTGAGATGTAAGAAAGATGATACCTTGCTCTTGGTGACGGAGTCGTTGACGTTAATGGCAGGGAACAAAAGGGCACCACTTTCTTGCATCTGGTAAAGCCTCTTGACACCAGTGGTGGTCTCCTCAGAGACACCAACGAGTCTCTCCTTCATCTTGTGGTACTTCTTGGGATCAACTTGAAGACCTTCTTTAATAATAGACAAGACAATCTGAAACTCAGGGTTATCAGTAGAAGTAGGATCAGGAACCTGACCAGTCTTCTCAAAGATCTCTTCAGCTTTAACACCTTCATGGATCAAAAGCGTAGCGTCACCACCATCGTCAACAATCAGATCTGGTCCACCACCTGGACCCCAGTCAAGAGCACGCTCCGTACACCACCAGTACTCCTGAAGGGTCTCACCTTTCCAGGCGAAAACAGCAGCGGAGTCACGAGCAATGGCTGCTGCGGCGTGGTCTTGCGTTGAGAAGATGTTGCAGGAACACCATCTCACTTCAGCTCCCAAGGCGGTTAGGGTTTCGATGAGAACAGCGGTTTGGATCGTCATGTGAAGAGATCCGGTGATTCTTGAGCCTTTGAATGGCTGAGAAGGACCGAACTCTGTACGACAAGCCATGAGTCCAGGCATCTCGACTTCGGCTAGTTCGAGTTCGAGACGACCGAAGTCGGCTTGAGACATGTCCTTGACCTTGTACTCACGGCCACTCGATGTCTTCTCTACGAGCAACGCCATTCTTTCTCACCGGATCTGAGATTAGGGCAACGACAGAGAAGAGAGGTAGAGAGATGGAGAGAAGTGTGCGAGGAGAAGAGAAAGGGAGTGAGAGAGAATATATAGATGAGGGAGAAATTAAATGGACGGTTCAGATTGTTTTGAGGGTTTGGTGGATCTGGTAGAAGTTGTGATCCCGTATATGACGGAACACGCTGCACGAGCACTATGACCCGTGTTGTTAGCTTGTCGTGGGTTTTGATCGGACGGCGACCTGTGAAGAGTTACCACGTGCCCGTATCATCAGATAATAGTTGTGCGAACCCTAACGGGCCTCTTAGCCCAAGGATTAGTTTATTTCTTCGCTGTTTGTTTGAATGACTTTTTAAGCTTAAATCGGTTAATTTGTCGACAAAAAAAAAAAAATCGGTTAATTTATGCTTAATCATTTTTTTGACTTTTACCAGCTAAGCTTGTGTTGGATCTGGAGATCTTTCGGGTATATGCCAATTTTTTATTCTTGCTATGTTATCCTAATATTTTTTACCTGTTTTAAATAAATATCAATTAAGTAATAGAGTTTATGAGATTCATAACCAAATCATATAACTAATTGTCGAATTTTTGAACTACTTTTGATAATTTATTGATGCTCAAATATGAGACGTATATTTCGCAAGTGTTTCACGAAGATAGCAAGAGTTTCATGTTATGAATTAATAGTTGAATTAACTTTAGACTTTTTGTTGTAATTTGGTGAAATCGTTACCAAAAATGAGTCGGTTTATTTTGAGATGCTGTCTAGAGTTCGCTCATCTCTATTTGACCTGTGTAATTGTCAAGTCCTTTTTTTCACTCATTCTTAAAACAGTTTTTTTACACCAAAAAAAAAAAGAAGTTTCAGTAATTGGATTTATAGATTCTAAAATATAGTCAACAAAATTATCCTAAAGAGTGTGGAATATTGTTTGAGTTCAAATGGCCATTTAAATGCATATTGTATGTATACCATGATTTATTTTCTGGTATTTTGTTATGGAAACTTTGGAGTTATTTGAATATGATTTCATGATATATATATATATAGTTACGTAATTTAACATTTAGTTTTGGGATAGTTTCTTGCGTAATGATCAAAAGGAAGTCTTGCACTCTTGTCTCTTGCTTAATATTGAAATTCAAGAAATGATAATTAAGGAAATGCATGGTTCACAGAAAATTGGTTTTTCATTAACTTAATCGATTCATTTTCTCTCATTGGAGAATGTATCTAATCGATGGAAAGCAGAAGATTGTGCGTTTGTCTGGTTTAAAGGTAGATCTAATTAAGAGCTTAAGTGAAAACTATACGGTATGATTTAAGGACTGTTAACTATTTAAGACAGATCATCACACTCCATATATTTTTTTTTTGCATCAAATACAATTGAAAAATTATGAAAAAAATAATCTAAGCTAAAGTTGATATCTAACCACTGTGGAACTAACTGATCAATTATCGAAAACGATAAATCGCAAAATTTCACGAATGTGTCTATATGGATGTTCATAATACACAGGATATAAAAGATTGAAAAACCATAGAAATATGTACGAGTATTGTAGAATTCTTCTAACTTAGTCTCAATCAAGGACAACTTCTCTTCATTGTTAATGATTTTATTAGTTGTGCACAGTCCGTCTCGAACTGGATGGAGTCTATTTTTATAGTTGGGACATTATTTTCATAGATCATGTGAAGCTTTTCAATTCTGTGTGGAGTGATGATCTGTTGTTTGGTTTTGCACACATACCAATCTAAGTAATCCATCTATCTTGTAACCTCACGAAACCAAAATCACAAGTCGGGCATCGTGGCTCCAAGAACCATCGACTTGACACCGGATAGTATCACACCCCATATTAAATTCATTAGTTATATAATTAATTGTTTGTGACCAATCAAGTGATAATGTCTACGTAGCTGGAATCCTCTTTTCTCTGACTGAAGTAACAAATCGTGAAGCAAGATGACAATATTACTAAATGAACAAGATCTTGTAGTATTTGCAAATTCTATTGAAAACAAAAAGTTTCAACTTATTGCGCCGTTCTATATCACTTTCACTCTTCAAATCGCTTCAATTGCATTAATCATTTTGCCATGTATCCGAATTTTGACGTCTTTACAATTTATGAGATCTTGTTCCTCTCATTGGCCCACGAGCGTGTTCCATGTTCTTAGCATATTGCAATGAGATATTTTCCAAATAAATGCTAGATCTAGGTAGGACATGTGAGTATGTGACTATAATATTTCTGCTTTTTCCACCCCACCCACTTTTTTTTCTTTCGATATTGTCTCTCGAATCCGCCTAAAAATGTATTCCACTGTCGAATTGAAGATATAAATAAAAGTAGTTTATTTGATCCCAAAAAAAAAAAGTAGTCTGGAAATAAAGAGTCCACATCTTTGGGTTTCCCCTAAAATCTAGATTCAAACATTGTTCTTTTTCTTTCACGTTAACAGAATAAATTAAACAACTTATTTTTAACCAACAAAATCGCTGGTCCACTGGTAAAAGAGAGATAGTAACTTTCCATGGGGTTGGAATCTCAAAATTTATCTTATTAAAACAGAATAATATGAAATTAACCTTACTAATAGGTATTATATTATAAAATATACCATTAAGAGTAAATAAAAATATTAAAATTTTATTAAGAATAATAATATCAAATCAATTTTTAGCTAACTAATACATAATATCTTTTAATAATTTTTAATTTAAATAAGAATTTATCTTTCAATATCTTCAAAAAAAAATTATTTTAGATATAATTTAACATTTAGAAAGAGAAATGTCTCACTTACTCATAATTTTGTAACAAAAAAATATTATTTTAGTAATATAGAAATATTACAACATAGTTAAAGAGTGTTTGAAAACTATATTCATTAACATCTCATTCTGATTCAAGAAAATATAAAACATATATTGTGTTAAGAAAAATTAATTTAGGAGTGAAAAAATTAATAAAAAACATAAATGAATCATTAATTATATAATTTTTAAGAAAAAAATACCAAAGTGTACGGTGACATATGGTAATTCTCATAGATTGTGTTTATTATATATTTTTAAAGTTTTAAAGGAAATATGACACTCTCTCAAAATTTTGTACAAAGAAACTTTTTTAAAAAAAATAGCATAGAACTTTAATAATATATTAACTATTTTCAAAAAACGAAAAATAATAATTTATTGAATGAAACAAAAAAAATAAAACATATTAAAAATCAGGATGATAAGAATATTTACAACTGATACTTTTTAAAATCTAACTTCACAATTCTATTTTTATTCTTTTGATATACTGTAAATATTAAATTCAATACAGAAAAAATTAAAATAATTTCACATCTCTCTGACATAATTCTCTCTCCTCTCTTATTGTAACAGCCGTTTCTTCCTGTTACCTATTCTGGTGGCTTACAGAGTACCAAAGTTGGGGTTTTCTGTATTTTCTTTGTTGTTTGTTTCTCCTTTATCCTTCCATGGTATTTTCATACATTTTTTTGTGCATTTGAAATCAATTTAAGTTGATATAATTTTCAGATCTGGCTAATTTTAAGATGGAAGCGATTTAAACATTATATCCTTTAGTTCAACGGCATGATACTACACAAACATCTTAGTTTTTGTTTTTCTTCTTAGATCTGTTTGTCAAATCTATTTTCTGGTGATTTCTGGACATCATGATGGCTGTCTCTCTTCTCTATACTATAGTGAAGCTTGGTTCTGATTCAATCAAGTTTAAGCTATCACCTCTTCCTTTGGATTTCGTGGTATCTAGTTTAGATCGTTTTGCTTCACATCGCTACTTTACAGATCTGTTCAAGATCTCTTCAATGACTTTTATCTAGGTGTGTTCAAGTTGCGGTCATCAACACTACCACTTCTGGGAGATCAAAGTATCATCTTTTTGGGCCATGAAGTTTTTTTGCTCTAAAAAACCAAAGTGTAGATTATTGAAGGAACATGTTATTCATGGTTAGCTGGGATGTTTTCGATTTTTCTAGAGTAATGAAGATATATTGGGTTGCTTGTTTGTTTGCTCCAAAACTCAGGATATATCTTTCTTAATCTTTATCCTTTTCGGTTTAAGAACACTAATTGTTGGGTATAATAAAATCCATAAATCCTCACTGGAGGCAGCATTCGATATATACTATAAATAAGGAGGAAGATTAAGAATATTCCACAAAATCCGTTAGGGTCAAATACAAGGTTATGGTTATCTGCTCGTAACGGGTTCCTAACGATATAAACTGTAACGGGCTCCTACCGAAATAAACTGTAATGGGCTCCTAACGAAATAAACCGTAACGGGCTTCTAACGGGACAAGCTGTATTGAGAGATAACCGTAGCAGATCCCTAACAAATCAACTGTAACATCTCCTTAACGGAACATTCGCATCGAATCTATATCGATATACTTGCACTAGATCGGTGACAATATATTCGTAATTACCGTATTACGGAAAATCTACAAACGTCTTAATCCGCATAAAAGTTAGTGACTAAATCTTTATCTTATGAGGATTAAAGAATGGGTTATGTTTTTTATAAAGAGAAGTAACCGTCCAAGAAATGATACACAATTGAGAGCTAAAATAAGAGATTAGAAACAACTAAGATCATTGCTATCAACTCCAGATTCAAATAGGATTCATAGATAATTCTAAATTTTAATCATTGTATTTGTTTTTAATATCAAAATCAATAAACCACAATTCCATTCTTTATTTCTGTAATTTACAATTATCCAGATAATTTTCCCCCGAACACTAATAGTCTTTGTCTTTGTGGTTTGTAATTTTGTTTTCTTTTATTTTAAAGTTATGTTTTTGGAGAAACTAGTTTAACGTTGGCTTTGTTTCTGAAATTTTATATTTGTACCGTTAACTATGTATCCTATACAAATATATTATTTCATAATTTTAATGAAAATCTTGAGACTACAAAAAAAAGGAGAAAAATAAAACCTACAACCTTGTATGGAAATACACATTTTAAAATTTGTTTTAGAAAAAAAAAAGAACTTGTTTTGAAAAATAAAAGAATATGTGTAAATAGAGTAGCCACTAGTGTGATTACAGTAGTGTGTGTCTGTGTGTGCTGGGATCTGGACAGGCGCGTGGAGTAGCGTCGGTGGATCTGAAGTCTGAACTCTGAAGTCTAACACCAAAGCTCAAATCATAAATAAACAAACGGTGATAAATTGATTTATACGTTTGTTTCCATTTGCTAAAAGGATTTTCGATATTTAAAGCAACCGACAGTGAGAATCATACCAATTATGCGACGGTGTGGGTTTAGTTTTTCTTTCAATTCATATTACGCAGATCTGAAATATTTTTTTCTCTTTGTTTATAAATAAGAAAAGTGTATGCTGAATGCATTAAATATTTGTTAACCGCCGACAATATAACTGTAGAAACAATATAACTGTTACTTAATTGCCATGATTTCATTCGGATCACGAAAAGCAACATGTACACACTTCAGTCAAGAAGTGAGCATCGTAACTTTTTCCCCTCTCAAACAGCATTTAAAAAAAAAATGTAAGCATATATTAATGGGTGAGTTCAGTACTCATTTGGGTTTGGCTCGAGTAGTTCGAAATTTTGAATATTTATGTTTAAAGATATAAAACTCATTAAGATATTTTATATTTTCAAACTGAATTCCGTTATATTCCATCTGATTTTGGTTTAGATTCGAATGTTCATAATATTTTTTTAAAAATAAAAATTAATTAAATATTAACAATTTTTTAAAAATGTTAAATTTGTTTGAAAATATATTTTACAACTAATTGTTTAGGCTACATTTTTAAAATAGTATATAAAAATGCTATTATATTTCTCTCGTTTAAAAAATCAATGTTGCAGACCCTCTTCATACTTTAGATCTTCTATGATGGATAATAAGCAGTTTCACACTTGTTTATCCACACATCTAACAATGGTTTCATGCATCAAAGTTGTTTCTCTATATTGTCTTGAATTTCTCTCCTTTCATATGCTATGAATACACGTTTGGAGTATATAGTGAATGAAGAAAGATTCAATATTTTTCGCGGAATCCGAAATTATGTGGATTAGATGTGAACAATTCATGGTGTAATAAGCTTTTAGAAGCCCTTCGATGAGCTTCGTCCATACTTTTGTAGAGAAAGTGCATGTGAAGAACATGTGTTCCACAATTTCGATAATATTATTATAGAGTACATAAGTTCCGTCAATTCCTGAGATTTTTGAAGACTACAAACCTAACCAAAGATAATAAAAGTATAATAAGAAATAAATTATACATCTTTAACAACAAGACACCCTATTAAGAAAAAAAATCAAAAAGAAGAGAAGTAGAGAAACAAAAACATCCACAAGAGAACGTTATTGGGGCTGAAACACTGTTGGAACTTATTAAATTGCTGTCCGATCTGAAAGCCATGAGCAAGCCTGAAAGAAAACAGCCAAGGAAGGCGATCACAGATTTGATGCTTGATGAGTCAAATCTCAAAATCCTGAGAATCGAACATGAGGAAATAACGCCGAGAGGAGAAGTTAACACGGTTACTCAAAAACTGAATAAAAACCACAAAAACCCAAGAAAAACACTTCTTCAACAAACAAGATCTCACCACAAGAAGTTATAATATGAACAGTGAGCCATCCCACAAAAGAATGGAGGAGCTAGAACCAACGGAGAAGCCATTGATATTGGTGATGACAAGGATCCAAAAGGAAGTAGAGATCTCAGTAAAATTGAAGCCCACCAGAGGCAACAAAGAAACACAAAAAAGACAACCTCAATCACCTAAATCAAAGTAATCCAAATCTAAAATTGTCAAAAAGATCAAGATTTACATTTAAAACCTGAAAATACAAAACTAAGACATACAAAATAACCAAATTTAACTGAAGTAAAGAATCAGAAACTAAAGATAGGCCGCCACTGTAGTTTTGAAAGTCCACTAATAATAATCGAATAACATATCTAAACAGAAAAAGAAAAAGAATAAAAAGAAAAATTGGAGATATATTAAAATAAAACTCCTCAATTTGTGTTTTGCAAACTTACCATTAAACTAATTTTTTCTTTATTTGATCTTTATATCATTAAAATGCTGTTATTATTTATACATTTGTTATAAATAATTAATTCTTTATCTTAGTTTTGTTCCATTTCCAAAAAATTATCTTTCAATGGATGAACAATTTTTATGAAATAAAGATGAGGAATTTGTTGTTTTTAAAAATTTATAGCAGTTAAAAAGAAAATTTTGCCAATTTTTCTAATGATGGGTTGTATACTATATTTCTTATTCTTTGAGATTTGATAGTTAATGAACAAATATTTTTCTTTTCAAATTTTGACGAGAAACAAAGTTGTATTGTTTTTTTAATTTTCAAATGAAATTTTGTTTATAATTTTTTTCTTTCTATTCTTCGTCGAGTCACCAATTGAAATGATAATGTAAATTTGGTATGGACTTCAAATCTTAGATGATTACATATGTGCACTTGTAGTTTAATAAAGTTTTTGGTATTTTTTGAGACATCGTTGAAACATTTTTTTTTTGAAAGGAGGCACAACTATCAGGAGAAAAAAGAAACAAAGAAAGTCATATTATACGATCGGAGGATGAAGTACATGATGGTTGGTGGTGTTATGTAAATGGAGCCTGTAAAGACTCGGACAGTTTCTCAGGACAAGGCTGGTTCAGTAGCAAAAATGGGGAGGTGGATCTAATGTTGAGACTCGGAAGATTCGATGTAGTCTCACTCTTTTGCATGCAGAATTTGAAGCTATAATTTGGGTCATGGAGTGTATGTATGTTTATCAGCGCCATCACATGATATTTACAACTGATTGTTCTGATTTAGAAAAGATGCTAGCTAATACCAAAGAGTGGTCTGCGTTCTCGATTTATTTAGAAGAATTTCAGATAAGAAAATGTCTTTTACACTTTTGCTATCAAATTTATTCCACTAGAAAAAAATACAAAGGTGGACAAATTGGCACGGAGCGCCTGGACGTTTCTTTTAGAGATGATTTAAATTGACTTTATTCCTCTGGTATAGATTACTAATTCTCTTTTACTAGTTTTTATTAGAAATAATGACAATAATCAAGTATTTTGATGGTCTTATGACCAAAATGTTTTGGGAAGGAAAAGTTGACCAAAATGTTTCATTAATACAGTTAAAATACATTAATGCCCCTATCTTCTCTCTTCCTCGTGATTTCTCTTC
>KE154920.1:0-16377 GCA_000411075.1 Sisymbrium irio | reverse complement strand
GACGACGAGTCTCAGGTACGGCGAGGATGACGACTAGGATGATGACAAGGATGAAGATCCGGCGGTGACGAAGATCTGGCGCCAACGAAGATCCGGCTGTATGAGGTTTTTGAAATGAAAATGTGAAAGGTTAGAGGAGGGATAAAATTGGGATAACCTAAAATTAAAAAAATATTTTCGTCATTTGGAGCGACCGAAAACATTTCCGGAAACCCAACTGAATTTACTAACATTTTGGTAAATTACCCTTTTTATTATGTCATAAAAAAAACTTATTTTTGTCTATTACATAATAAACTGAATAGTTTCTTTTAATTTTCTATTTCATTTTTTTTTCAGATATTAAGATATTTTGTTGAACAATAAATCGTAGTCTAATAAAGAATAGTCGCACACCATTCTTATGCACGTCACCATGTCGACACCAGATTAGAAAACTAAGAAATGTAATGATATCACATTTCTTATGATTCCAAAAAGAATTGTATTTTTTTTCTTCTTTTAGTTAGGTGGGTTCCAATTATACAGTCTAAATCGGAGGTTGGTGATCTTCACCAATAACAAAATGTCCCTCATCTATCTACCACAAGGAAAATTCTCCAAAACGTGATTATACTCTCACTTCTTCTATTTTTTATTCAAATTCGTCTTTCCTGGACATAATTGTTTAATGTTTCTTGATGGCCAAAAAATATGTTTAAAAATTGTCGAGTTCGTAACAAACTTATATTTTGCAATCTATTTTTTTAACTGAGTAGATGTCCGTTTTCTAACTTTGTGAAATACGATTCTCTATACATACTTTTCTACTTACAAGTAAACAAAACGCGCGTAGAAGGAAACGCTAACGTAGCGGCTTGCGGTTTGATTGAAAAAAAAAATGAAAATCTTCGTCACATCACATGTTGACCTCAGATCTGCTACTATCACTACGCACACTAGTTAAGTACCACAAAATCAATTTTCTATATCAGAGGACGAATATAACCTTCACCGACTCACTATAATACAAAACCACCTACTCTCTCTTCCCCACCCGATGGCCCATGTTACGCTATTCTTTTTTTATTTGATAAATATACTGAACACCATTATGAATAGTGATCACTATAAAGTAATTATAGAAAATTCCCCCTTACACTCCTACTACAACTACTCTCTATAGTGCCTAGTTGCTTGCTAAAAATGCTGTAGAGGACGGCATACCACCTATTCCCTATTATTTTTGTTTTCTTTTTAAAAAAATATTATTTTTGTTTACGAAAATGTGTATTTCATGACTCTTTTAAGGTAGCTAAAGTTTTAATTATTTTATATTCTTTTTATTAACGTGTATTATACCATTTTGAACTAAGATGATGATTCAATAAGTCAATTACGAATTCAGATGTTTATAAAAAGAAAAAAAAAGAAGAAGCTGCCATTGAACTAGGCTCCCGGTCAACATTGAAACTTAAGAGTGAAATTAGATGCAGATTAAGTTCAAAAGAGACTGATGGGACGAGTATTGGAGGAGATATTGACAAAATGAAACTAATTCTTTGCCAGTGTCCTCAGAACGAGATCATTTAGGTTTGGATCGGATTTTGGATACAATACTAGTATAACTGTATAAGTAATTAGATTTTTCTTTTTGGGTGTGGGGTGGGGGGAGGGGAAGTATAAGTTAATAGACCAAATGTAATTACTCCATGATCACCTTTTTTTTTAATAAGTGACATTTTACTAGTAGTGTTAGTAGTCCACTAGCACTTTCTTTTTTTAACTGACCCAACATAAGATTACTGATTTTTTAAATTAAATTTGGATGTCTTACACGCAAAAATATCTGTAAAACCAATTGTACTTTTACATATAATTTACGTATGTGTATGATTGGTGGATGTTGTATCATCGCAGTAAATTATCTGTATAGTTTTATACACGAACTTTTACAACTACTATGCAAATGTAGATATGTAACGATAATATTATATAATGAAAGTTATTGTTTATATTACCCTGAAACTCCAAAGAGTAGCAGTGGGTTACCTCGTCCATATTCCAAATAGGGTAAAGGACTAAAGACAACTGAAGTCTTTTGATCATTCATCCGCCAATGTTCCATGTATTAATTAGATAGTGTGGCCACATTACCTACCGTAAAAATAAAAGAAATGGCTTTCCATCAGTTTATCTGAGCATTTCTAGAAATAGATATAATATTTTCTGCTAACCTAGAAAACCAAAATTTAAAATACATTTAACATTACGAATTTACGATAGTCTTTTTGCATGTAAAGGTTCCATCTAAACGTATTGATGCTAAATAAGTTCGTGTCTAGAGAGCAGATTAAATCTAGTGTCTTCAATCTTTTGAGCATTATCCGCGAATGCTTCATGTTCCAAATAGCATGATCAATTTATTTGAGCATTTGGATATCTAAAGTTTAAAGTTGGCTATAGCATTACAGAATTCTTGAATTTCTTACCATAGGATGACTCAATATTTTGTCTAAACTAGTACCTATATAATAATTAACTTGTCCAAAATCAATCATATTTTTGCTCATCATAATTTTTTTTATTAACCATCAAATGATGTGTCTCCACATCTATATAAAATTTAAAAGCTTTTATTAATGACTAGAAATACAATCACTCATAAGTTTGATTATATATTTTATTTTGTTAATTAGGTATTATCAACTATATAAAATTTATTTTCTCCAAAAAAATATATACTGTCAAGTTTCTTATTAAACGTGTAAACTATATCCGTCAGCCAATTAGGGTTAGATATTTCTGGCTGAATTTAAACAAAAATTATGCCTTTAACATTTTATCATTTCTTTTCTAAAATTTTCATTTATATAATTTTTTTTACTAAAAATTAAATCTATGTTATCTTTTTTCTTTTCTGAAGACAAATAAGAATTTATTTATTTTCTGAAATTTTCATGTTTTTAATTTTTACCATAAATTTTAGTTGAGTATATTTTTTTTTTGTAAGTTGAAAAATAAGAATTCAGTGGGACACAACACAAGTAACCAAAAACAACCTTAAATACAGTCATAATTATAAAAAGAAAAAAAAAAGAACAGAAAGAAAATTTGGTAAGAGGGTAATATAGTCAAAACATACCCGCTATTCCTCCTCCTACCACACATACACACACCTAACCAACCAACACTAAATTTAGCAAAGAAGGGACAAAGCCGTAATTACACGCCCCACTACTTCTCCGCTTTATTAAACCCCAACCTCATTTCTCCACTCCCCGATCTCACATCTCTCTCTCCCTCTCCGATCTCAGATCTCTCAACCACATTCTCTCTCAGAAACCATGGATCCAGTCTCATCATGGGGAAACACTCCCCTAATCACCGTCGACCCAGAGATCCACGATCTTATCGAGAAAGAAAAACGTCGTCAATGCCGAGGAATCGAACTCATCGCATCCGAAAACTTCACTTCCTTCGCCGTCATCGAAGCTTTAGGAAGCGCACTAACGAACAAATACTCAGAAGGCATGCCCGGTAACCGTTACTACGGAGGCAACGAGTTCATCGACGAGATCGAGAATCTCTGCCGTTCACGAGCCCTCGAAGCTTTCCGTCTCGACGCTTCGTCGTGGGGTGTCAACGTCCAGCCTTACTCTGGATCTCCGGCGAATTTCGCCGCTTACACTGCTTTGCTTCAGCCTCATGATCGTATCATGGGTCTTGATTTGCCTTCGGGTGGGCATTTGACTCATGGGTACTACACATCTGGTGGGAAGAAGATCTCTGCTACTTCGATTTACTTTGAGAGTCTTCCTTACAAAGTGAATTTCACTACTGGGTATATTGATTACGATAAGCTTGAAGAGAAGGCTATGGATTTTAGGCCTAAGTTGCTTATCTGTGGTGGTAGTGCGTATCCTAGAGATTGGGATTACGCTAGGTTGAGAGCTGTTGCTGATAAAGTTGGAGCTCTTTTGCTTTGTGACATGGCTCACATCAGTGGACTTGTTGCTGCTCAGGTATATATTTGATGTTTACTCTTGTTAGATCTGGTTTTTGTTTAGTGTTTTTGAATGGGTAAGAGCAAAGATCTGGACTTTTATCAAATCTAGTGTTTTCAGGGTGCTGTTTTGTTAAATGAGATTGATCCCAAGAACGAATCTTTATCACATTGTTGACATTTAATGTCTCGTTTACACTCTCCAGGAAAAAAGTTTTAATTTTTTTTTTTTTGTCAACACGTTTATGCATGTAAGTGAACGTACCATGGGGACTTATATAAGTTTGGTTAAGTGCTGTGATTAAGCAAAGATCTGGATTTTGTGGAAGTCTGACACTGAATTAATTACGCATATCTCATACTTGTCTGGATTCATGTATCAACTTTAGTGTTTTCAGGGTGTATGAGATTGTGCCGAAGAACGAATCTGATCACATTGTTGAAATCTAGTGTTTCATTTCACTCTTCAGGAAAAAAGTTTTCATTCTTTTGTTTGTTTTTGGTTTTAGTTTACAACACCTTTAAGCATGCGTAAGTTAGCGTATCATTGGAGCTATAAAGTCTGATTAAGTGCTGTGACTAGTTTCTAAGATTGTGTTTTGTGCATATATCAGCAGTACTGATTGAGTTTTTTTTATTCATGTTCACAGGAAGCTGCAAACCCATTTGAGTACTGTGACGTTGTGACAACCACAACTCACAAGAGTTTGAGGGGTCCAAGGGCTGGTATGATCTTCTACAGGAAGGGCCCAAAACCACCAAAGAAGGGACAAGCCGAGGGTGCAGTCTATGACTTTGAGGACAAAATCAACTTTGCTGTGTTCCCTGCACTTCAAGGTGGTCCTCACAACCACCAGATCGGTGCTCTAGCTGTTGCGTTGAAGCAGGCTAACACTCCTGGTTTCAAGGTCTACGCAAAGCAGGTGAAAGCCAATGCTGTTGCCCTTGCAAACTACCTGATGGGTAAGGGATACAGTATTGTAACCGGTGGAACTGAGAACCACCTTGTTCTTTGGGATCTTCGTCCTCTTGGATTGACTGGTAAGTGAATAATATCTCTGAGAAAAGAATAATAACCTTTGAGAGACCCTACGCTATACGGAATTAGTCCTGATGTTATCTTATTCTGGTTCTGTCAGGTAACAAGGTTGAGAAGCTTTGCGATCTGTGCAACATTACTTTGAACAAGAATGCTGTATTTGGAGACAGCAGTGCTCTTGCTCCTGGAGGTGTAAGAATCGGTAAGCGAGTGGGATTGATTGAAATGTTCTTGAATCTCAGTAGCTGAATTTTGAAAAAGATATCTAAATATGTTTGTTTAGGTACACCTGCGATGACATCAAGGGGATTGGTGGAGAAGGACTTTGAGAAGATTGGAGAGTTCTTGAGCCGATCAGTGACACTGACATTGAAGATCCAGAAGGAGCACGGTAAGCTGTTGAAGGACTTCAACAAGGGTTTGGTGGACAACAAGGAGATCGAGGAGCTCAAGGCTGATGTTGAGAAGTTCTCGGCCTCCTACGAGATGCCTGGATTTCTCATGACTGAGATGAAGTACCAAGATTAGAGATCTCCTTCTATCTCTCACGCTCTCCCTCTATCAAAGAGTAATATTCTATTATCTCTATATATAGTATGCTTTTGTAGGGTCGCCTAATTGGAAATCACAAGGCGAAGAGATGAAGAAACAAACAGTAAAAAAACAAAAAAGGGTTTTCTTGGGTTATTTCTTCTTGAATGTTTTTTTCCTTTTGAAATTGTTGTATTTTGATTGCATTTTTAATAATATCAGCGAGTTTCTCTTACTCACGATGAGCACTTACCTGACCAGAATGGTTACAAATAGTAGAAAACTATGTAAGGAAATTTAAAGAACTAACATTAACCATCTTTTCCCATATTACCTCCACTCGCGAAATAAGAGACGGCCCCTTTTACCGGCTCTGAGAAATCGAGAGTGGAAGGGAGAAATCGGCCCCTTTTAGGCTTTTACAGCCAAAAAGTTAAAAAAGAAATATATCGGTTCTGCAAATCAAAATTTATACAGCTTTTAATATTTTTGAGAATAATCATACAGCAAAAAAGTGTAAATCACAGCAAAAAAACATATAATCTAAATTCTAAAGCAAAAACTTTAAAGGTAAAAGCTTCTGACTAATCAATGGCGACATTTTTGTAGACAAGTATTACAACATTTTGAAAATAATATATATGTATATATATATATATATATATATATATTTACACATAATGTGGCATTTCCACCATAGAAGAGCTGATAAGATTCTAAATATTGCAGAAACTGAAAGTAAATTATAGAAAAACACTCAATTGATAAATATTGTAGAAACTTAAGGTAAATTACAAAAGAAATTCAATTGATAGATATAAAGAATGAAGTGCAATGTTATATTTCAATTGTTAGTATAAAGAAATATGATGGTTGATGATGTTTCATTAACGATTTTTAGAAGACATTTAATATTTTTTGGAAAAATTGGCTAATTGGATCACATTAAAATCCGTTTTGTCATTTTAGTATTATATCAATTCAATTGTGTCCCATTAATATTATGTTTAAAGTTAATCCTATTTTGACCTTATTAATTAGATTTTTTATTTCTATTTTCTGTTTTCTGTTTAAGTAAATATATGAAAATATGAATTAAATATGTATGCACATTTTTAGTAAAACACATTAACACAAAGCTTCATTACTTCCGTATCGTTGTCGTCCTCTTCTCCTCCGCCTGAATTTGCGATTTTCTTCCTATTTTCTGTGTGAAAATCGGTTTTTTTCTTGCTTTTGTTGACCAATCGAACTCCGCTACCTCCGCCCCCTTTCTTTCTCATCCCCTTTCCTCATCTTTCCACGTTATATCTCCTAGTTTATTTCCTCCTCCGCCATCTCCATCTAACGGATTATTCATTAGATCAGTTGCTATCCGTGTAATTAAGATCTCAGTTTGATTTAGATTGATTCATATTTTCAAATTTTAGTGTTTTATTCTAGGTTTATCGAATTTTATTTGTAATTGAGATCTTAATCTCACTCATTTACAGTATAATAGGTTGTATGTGTTATTTCATTCTTATTCCATCAATTATATTATTCGATGTTTGGTATATAAACACGAGATTTATGAACTTGTAACAAGTGTATGATTGAACTTGAAGATATTGTCTCATTTTTTGTTGACATGGTTCTTACTTGCGAAATCACTAGCAACAGTAGCATCAATTTATCTCCAGTTTGCAAGGTACCATTTCTGATCTCATATTCTGATTTTAGTTGTTGCGAAAATGAGATGATTTGAATGAATTTGAAGAAGTCTTAATACTGAACAAGTGTTTTGATTTTAGTCATGAATTTAGAGCTGCCGAAAACAATATATGGGGAAGGAACTGAACCACAAGTGAAGAAGATCAACAATTGCTGCAAAATGACGATTCTGGATTTATTGAAGATAGAGATGGAAGACGAGTACAGTGAAGTGAAGAAGGATCCAGTTTTTGCTCACATAATGGCAATTCGAGAAAATGGTCTCAAGTTTTCAGCGAAATTGATACACTGTTTCTTGTGTAGGCAATTAGTTATCTCGAAGCGATATGAGCTAAGGTTTGTCTTTGCTAGAAGACCTCTACGTTTCTCCTTGCAATAATTCCATGCTGTTACTGGACTCAACTGCACAGAAACTCGAAACTGTGAAGTTAAGAAGTGGGTAGATGATGGGGGTTTCTGGAGTCATTTGCTAAAGACTCGGGGTAAGATTAACATTAAGACCATTAGAGAGAAGCACATAAAGGATTCTAGGAACTTGACGCACGTGGACAGGAAGAGGTTAGTGTATCTATATGTTATTTGTGGTTTGCTAATGGCTAAAGATGAGAAGGCTTAGATCCCCGAGAAATATATCAAACTTCTTATGGATTTAGATAAGCTACAATTTTATCCCTGGGGTTTTCACACTTTTGGCTATCTAGTGGAGTCGATTAAAAAGGCTAGAGTGAAACTGGATAAGCCGGATAACTATGTATTGGAAGGATTCTCCTATGCACTTCAAATATGGATCATGGAAGCTATTCCAGACTTAGGGGTCATGTTGGGGCAAAAGCTGCGTGAAGAAGGGGTGGTGAGTAATATATGTTCTAACTGGAAAGGAGCTGCAAAGGTGTCATACGGTGAGATTATTCAGCTTGAGAACACTTTTGGGTCGGAGGTTAATAGTTTATTAGGAAAACATTTATTTATTGTTTAAACTTTGATTTGTTTTAGTGATTTTTTTTGACATTTTGGTTTTGTATTTCTCTGGTAGGGTGATCTCTATCCATATATCTCTTCCACTGGGAATGTTGATGTTATCGAATCATTACAGTTTCAAAGGAATCTTGAAAACAAAGATGAAAGGGTGGATCAGTTGCACTCGCTCATTAGAGGGGGTAATTCATGGAATAATTATATAAGGCAAGTTCAATAATCTGATACAACTCATGGATATCTTTCTGACAAAGAAGATGTAGATGTAGAGGATGAGATTGTTGATGATGTTGACGAGTGTATGACTCCTACTACAGCAGATAGATCAGCACCTGGTTCGAGTATGAGTCTTAAAAGGCATACTGATCATGGTGCTCAGTCATGGAAGCAGAAGCTGTTGTGTCAAAGATCAACAGAAAATCTGGGATTTGTTAACGAAGGCTTAAAATTTTTTATCGAAGGCCTGTTCACGGCTGGGTTCATGTCTTTGGAGGAGAAGTTTGAGAAAAAGTTTGACTCGCGGCTTGACAAATTAGAGAATAATATTGACAAACTGGAGGACTCAGTCACTGCTTCTGCATCTGGAACGAAGATAGGAGAGCCCTCAATGATGGGAGAGACATCACACAAAATAAATCCTTCATCTCTTCACGAGTCAGTTCCAAAAGGAAAGGTAGATGATTCGAAGGCGACAGAAATGGGAGACAAAATTCACTGAAAAGGAAAGGTAAACAATGGAACAGACCCTAACTCTTGATCTCTATCAGAATTGCGTAACTGTTTAACTCTTAACTCTTGATCTCTATGTTTATTTTAAAATTAGGCAAGACTCTTTCTGTGTTTCGAAGTTGGTTAGCTACTATAAGATGTCATGTATTAGTTAGTTTTGTTTTAAACCTACTTGTGATATTTTTTGTTATTACAGGCCCCTAAAACAAATGTCTCAATTGAGAAAATCCATGAAGTGCACTTGAGTCAGAATTCAGATTTGGAATTGGAGTTAAGTACACAAGAATATCTCTTCAAAAAAATTGGTGAGCTCTCTCAAGATCCAATTGTTCCAGATGTTGATCCAACACAGCAATCGAAAGAGGAAGACCCACTAGATTGGTTGACCCCTCACACATCTTTTATGCCCGTGAGTACGTCAACACCACAAAGGCTCGGTAATCCTAGTTTTAGTGAGAAGCTATTGCAGCATGTCTTAGATGACACATAAATAACTGAAACCGGTAGAAAATATCTTGATTACCCATTGATATTTGTCACACAAGAAGCATGGCAAAAATTGCAAGATTGGTCAATGTCACCGAAGTATGTCACCCTACTTTCATTGTTTTTCATTTATATAGACAAACATTATCTACAACTAATACATTTATTTATAGGGGTCTTCAAATTGGTCCATCTGTTTTCAGTCATACATTAGCCACACGTATATTAGGACCCAGAGAATGATTTCAAAACGAGGTAACAAATGCACTTTGACATTTTATTTTAGAACATCAAACTGCTACAAGAAAACTACATTGACGGTATTATGTTTATCTCAGGAAATTGATGTCGTTTTGTACTTATTTCAGAAAAAAACTTCTCTGCATCGGTGTATTGCAAAGCGTGTGGGTTTCATGAGCTGCATATTCAATGTTCAAATTCGAAGGGCATACCGGAAGTTTCTTGCAGACAAGAGGAAATACAAATTGACAGATCTGCTATTGGCTTATGGAAGAGGTGAGCTTCCTTCTCACGGAAGAACAAACAAAGTCTGGGATGTGGATGTGGGTAGTATATACGTGCCATTCTGTGTCAGAAATAACCACTGGATATCAATGTGCATTAGTTTTTTCCATAGAAAAATTGAAGTGTTTGATTTTTCAGAGGTGAAAAACTACAAAGAGGTGGAAGTATTCGCATTCGCAGTGCTCATCCCGCGTATTGTTAAAGCAGTTCAAACACCTCAGAACAAGAAGCATCTGAATATTTCTCAGTATTCAGTCAGGTATTCTCTGATGCTAAAGTATTTGAACAAGAGTAGTTGTGATTATGGGGTGTTTGCTCTCAAATTCATCGAGTGTCACGCGTTAGGGCTTGACCTGTTCTTGATTAACGATGACAATATTCAAGAGGCCCGACATAAGATTGCACTTGATCTTTGGGAAGCAGCAAATGATGAGGTGTTGGTGTATCGTATGTCCAAGTATGTACCTCCTAAACTAAGTCGGAGGTTGTAGACATTGAATAAGTCAGAGAATTTGTTGTTGTTTACTTTCAAACTTTTGTATTTGGCTGAATTGACTTAATAGTTCTTGTTGGGATGATTAGAATCCTAAGTATGCTGTTTGATATCTACGATCGTCTTTGACTAAAATCGAATGATGTGAAACATACAGCCCAACTGGTCCCCTTCCTTTCAATATAAGTCCAGTCAACCCAAGTTCGATTCTTACCATCATCACAACCGCATCTTTTTAAAATGTTTTTTTTAAAAAAATTTGGTATACTGCGGGTTTGAACCCAAGACGGGTAGTTGGAGATAAGGGAAAGTAACCAACTGGGCTATGTGTCTCATTCGTGATATGTTACCCTCAAATTATACTTGTAGTGGTAAAATAACTTAACAATTAAAGATAGACGCTTCTAATAGACACGAGACATGACGGTTAACTAGAAAGGAAGGTAAAACGGCATTAATTCTCAACTTCCTCTTTCCCACTTCACAGATAAGTAGACCTCTAAACTTCGTCTCTCCCAAATCACCTCTGCGAAATCTCCTTTTTCTCTTCAGAAAAAAATGAACCAAAATCCATGGCACACTACGACACACTAGCCAAAGTTGTATACAATAAACGTGTAACCGCTTGGCATTTCAGAGTGAAGATCGTAAGGGTTCACCCCTTCTATGTGAACGGTCGGGGACCGAATTGGAGTTACATCCTAGCGGATGAGTCTGTAAGTGCATGGTCGATTAGCTTCAGTTTTAGTTATTTTTACTGCAGTTATTTAGATTTCTGTTGTGTAGGAGATTTCTTGTTGCTGAAGATTGAGATTTGTTTTACAAGGTTTGTTTAGTGGTTTCTTGTGGTAAATATTTAGATTTGCTGTATAAGATTTGTTGCATGGGATTTTTTTGTATGAGATTTGTTCTATGAGATATGTATAGTTTTGGTTTTTTATTGCTGAAGATTGAGATTTGTCTTATGATTAATGCAGGGGGTGAAGATTGAGATGATCGTCTATGAATCAATTTCTGAAAGACAGTGGGTGGAAATATTTCGTATTGAAGTAGGCAGAGACAATGTAGGATTCAAAGCAACGAAAAGGGATTAAGACTCATTGTTAGTCACTTCACTCAAATCCGCGATACTGATCCTCTGAACAATAACCGTTACATAGATTTATCAATATCCATGCTGTCCCTCACATAACTCCTAGTGACAGAAAATACCCCATTGATATAATGGGAGTGGTCTTCAATGCTGAAGCCCATTTCGAGGATCCTGCGAAGCCAAGGATGGAGTTTCACATCATGGAAAACATGTAAGTAGCTTTAGTTCGTAACAGTTTTTTCCATCTTAGTGTGAAACATGACATACATTTTGTTTTATTAATAATAGTGATTATGAGATAAGATGTGTGGCAACTGGCCAACAAGCTGTTTCTGTAACATCCCAATTTCTGCTATATGAAAACTTATGTGGAGAGGTTAAAAGAATTGATTTGGTTACCAATGTCACCAAAGTGCACTTACCTTTTCGGTTGCACATCCAGAGAAAACTCCAGAGTTAAGCGTGCTTGAACTGGAGTAGTCAAATGATGGGTGACCTACCGGGAAGTCATTCGCGGTACCGTGTGAGTGAGACCAAAACACGGAGAAGGGTCATGTGGTGATTGCAGAGTCAGTATATCATGACTTTCGAACTTCCCGACTAACGAACCAACCGTTGGACAGGGGTGGGCCCAATGGGCCTATGAGAGGACATGTTGGCCTAGTGAGAGGCCCAATGGGCCTAATGAGAGGACATATGAGCTCACTGGTAGGGGCGGTCAGGGCGTTATAGTTTCCTTCCGTGATGGTTTTGTAAACATAAGGAGTAGGGGACAGGTCATCGTGGTCCTTAAGATGTGGAGGATCATGAGGCGTTTTGGTAAGTGTTTTCTTGTTTTTTGTTTTTTTTATACTTGAAATTTTAGTGTTTCCTAATCATTTTAATTTACAGGTTTGTTTGATCATGATTTTTGGCTTGAGACTTATGGTGGGTTATCAGACTTCATGTTCAATCCACGTTTGCCTGAGGTGGAGAGGTTCAAGCAAGAGCTCCTATGGAGTGACCCTTATATGCGGAGGCATGAGGTTGTTGGACTGGAGTGAATGATTGTGTTGTCTTTGTGTTGCTATGTATTATTTAAGTTAGTGTTTCATGTAGTCTAAAAACTCTCTAAGAAGTCTATTAGCTAAGTTTGTGTTTCAATTACTCTATAAAGCATGTGTCAGTTTCTGTTTCCGTACTCTAAAAAGTCAGTCATTTGAAGTTTATGTTTCAGTATTCTTTAGAAGTTTGTTATTTGATGTTTGTGTTTGATTATGTTATTAAGTTCAATAGGCCCGGTATAAGTTTTCAGGAAACAAGGCACTAAGCAATATAAAGCATAAAAGAATTCATATGATCACATAGACTTATGCAAACAACCAATAAGTACGAGAAAACCGACTGATAAACTCATAACTTTTTTCCTAAACTGATTTGGCATAACACATACTCAGACTCAATCCTTTCTTGTAAATGTGTTTCTATCTTCATCTCCACTTGCTCATACACTTTATTCTCAATCTCTATTGTCTCTGACAATCTTTTATAAATTTGTACAATCTCTTTATCTATACTATTCAGTTTGTAACCAAGTGACTCTATCTCTTATAAATTTGTACAATCTCTTTATCCATACTCTTCAGTTTGTAACTTGTGCATTTGTTTCTGTTCAATACGGGGAAGAGAACCATCTGTGCTGTGTCTTTCACTCGGTAATTTTTTACATCGTAATTATATTAATCTTACCATCATATTTATACACAAAAATCAGAAATTTCTATAATATCACATATTAACCATACAAGAGCCCAAAAATGACCATAAGATAAAATAAAACACATAAGAAAGCGAAAAACCTTTCTATAACATCACACTTTCATACAACCAGATAACATAAACAAATATAATGTTATGTTCTTATAAAATACACCACAAAACACATTAAACATTCTGAGCATACAAAAGCCAAAAAACAACATAACTCGATGCTAATTAAGAATGCCATATTGTATGGTTACCTTGAAGACGGAAAATTAGTTATCCATACTGCTGAAGTGTGTATACATACTCAGAAAGTCGCAAACGAAGACAGAGGGTAAAACACGTTAACATTTATCTTAGAAGAGTTAGCAAACACATCCATGAAAGACTGAAATGTGGTTGCAACCGTCCTTACAGCCTCTCGCATGACCTTGCGAGGCACCTTTTTGGGAACGCGAATCACATACTCGTCAAACTCCATCTCAGATGAGGTCTCCTCTTCATTTTCATCACTGGATGATAACTCTTCAACATCAACTTTTTTCTTAGACTGTGCAACATGCTTGTTCGGGGACTTGATAACCGTTTTTTTCTGGAACTTGATAACTTTCTTTTTCTTTTCCGGAATGTCAACAGCTTTGCCCTTCTCACAGACTGCTAGTCGAGGTAGTCGGCTCCTTGTTAACTCTAGCTTGAGTGTATTGTTCTGGATATTCCACAATGTCTTCTAAATGATAATAAAAACCCTGAGACTCCATCAGCTTGAAAATCAAGTGCGGGTACTTGAGATGAAACTTATTATCCGTCTTTACTCTAAGAGTGGCAATTTCCTCAAAAATTACCCTTCCAAGATCCAATTTCAAGCCTTGAACTAGCTTGTAGAGCAGCTTGACTCGATATGGACGAAAAGCGAAAGCATTTGTTGTTGGAAGCCCGTTCGAACACACAACCATTTAAAAATCATAAAGATCATTTGAAAAAATGCCCAAGAGTCAATGCATGATATGTTCGAGCCGAGCCTTCTTATAAAACATGAGATACATCATCCAAATCTACCCCATTTCAGTAACTTCTTCCTCACTAAGATTCTCTAACCGAAGCAATTCATTTATTCGTTCATAAAGTATGTTTCGCACGACGAGCTTGATAAAATTATTGAACTTTTCTATTTAGGAAGCTGAGAATAAAATTCTCTAATCGCATCTGGAATGAACTTGGAAAGACTTGTCACATAATTTTTCAAGTAGTTTCTTTCAATCATCTCCTTCAAACCCGTCGATGTATTACTCGAGTCCCCAAAATTCACCATTCGCTCTACTATCAAGGAGTGATCTTTTAAGAACTTGTACCTTCTCTTAGCAGTCTCAGGAGACAGCCACACCATTGTTCCATCGGATTGAGTACCATCTTTTTCGGAAGCTTCAGACCTTGTCCTCTTCTCACTTACAAGGCGCAGATCTATAGGCGGTGATGGTCGCTTCGAAACTCCATCGGAATCATCTTGTTTTGAAGCCAGAGCTGACCCGATACGAACAGAAGAATCGGAATCTCTCACTGGTTCTCTAGGAATATGCATGACACGCGTGAACACCATTTTTGTTCTAAAGGGAAGTGTCAGAGATTTTCGGGAAGTGTCTAAGATTTTTTGTAATAATAGAAGAGTGAAAAAGAAATGGTCGAAGACGATGAAATGGTCCCAAACATGCTCTTGTTGGGTTTGATTCCTACTTACGCTTAAATATATATATATATATATATATATTTTAAGTTTTACGATTGCTCACTGCAGCTCTTTTTAACATGTTAACAGACTGTAAAGTGTCACTTAGCTTCATCAATCCAAAAATATAAGGTTAATATGACTAATGGTTTCATTCCTCGCCAATATAGACAAAAAAAAACCATTGCTTTAACAAATTGTCTGAACGAAATGTCTGATAAAACCAAATGAAACAAGAAAAATAGATAGAAAAATAAACAAAATTCCTATGTTGCTCTATCACATGTCGTCCTGTTATGTCCTGAATGTCTACACCGGCTGCACTTTGGAATCATACATCGTTTATCACTTTGTGAAGACCGTCTCTTGTCTTCAACAGATTCGAATCTTCGTTTTCTTCGTCTTCCTGCAGCTTTGCGTGATTCAGGTGGTAGAACTTGAGCTAGTTTGACATGCTCTGGGACACGCCATGCATCTTCCAGAACAGCAATGGGATTTATGCATTCTTCATATGCCTCTCTCCATATAGCAGTGGTGTAATTTTCATCACAGAGAGAGCATGCTTCCAATCTCAATGAATAACCCTCTTTAATAGCGTGTCTGCAAGGGATTTTTGAATAACTCATATTTCCCACATGAGCAGATTCTTCTGGCCAAATCGACAAGGCAGTGGTAGGTATCACCCTTAACAAGAAATCTGTACTCATTAACCGGATAAACCTTAAATTTTTTTCCCTTCTCAATTCTTCTATCAATCTTCTTCTCCACTTTAATAGTTAACTGTTGAGTGTGCTTTCCACTTAGCTTTTTACGCTCATAGAACCACCGGGTCAACATTTCCCTGATGCTATATAACAGAGTAATAACTGGATACTCTCTAGGTGATCACAAAGCATAATTTATCGATTCAGCAGGATTGATGGTTCTAATGTCATACTTGTACCCATGAAATCGACAGCAAGCCCATTTTGTAACATCAGCTTCGAGAAGATATTTTCCAATTCCAGAACTAATATTGGAAATTTGAGTGAACAACCTCTGAAATTCGGTGACCCTGTACGTTTTTGATGCCCTCTTAACCAAGGAAGCCACACCTTTGCCCTTGAAATATGTGACAACATTGGTCAACAAATGGTGAATACAAATTACATGGCTAGCTTGGGGGTAAACTTGCTCCAGCGTTTTACCAATTGAGACATGTTTATCTGACACAAACTCCAAACCACACTCATCAGCAATAACAACCTTTAGCTGTCTCAGAAACCACTCCCACGACCTATCGTTCTCTGAATCAACAATCCCAAATGCAATTGGATACAAATTGGAGTTCCCATCCAAAGATGTA
>KE154917.1:34245-46959 GCA_000411075.1 Sisymbrium irio | reverse complement strand
GCTGCCCGACTGTGCCGGTGGTGTTCATAGGAGGGCAGCTCGTTGGTGGAGCCAATCAAGTCATGAGTCTCCACCTTAATCGCTCTCTTGTTCCAATGCTTAAGCGCGTTGGTGCATTATGGCTTTAGTAATGTAATGACGAAACAAAATTTAGTGAACGAAACAAAAATATATACATACTTAACTGTATGTATGAGTTAAATACGTCTATCTAAGTTTTGAAAAGATAAGACTATGCGAATACCGTTTTGTAAGCTCTGGGTATATTAAGTAATAAAATCAATAACCATGGATTTAACTCTTTCTTTTAATATTTTTACACCTTTATACATGCAGACATGCAATGCATACATAATTCATGTGGACTAAAAAATAAGTACTTTTATGGGGTGAAAAAAATATCAAGTATATTATATTATGCATATAAGACGTAATGATCTAAAAGCTGATACAAATTAGTTTATATGCAAATAATATACTTTTAAGTTAAACTGATGAAGAGTACTTTGAATCAAGTTGGAATTTTGGTTTATAGTAATATAGATAACAACGATCAATAAAGCTACCTATATTTGATATCAAGTTAGACTCGTTGCTAGATAATAATATAAAGAGAGAAATAGCGGCTGACCTTCCAATCGAAGCTACAATTATTGAAATTCCTAACAAATGCAGGAGATTGACTTTGGGTTTGTTACACACTTAATACATTTGAAAACCAAGTTTATTATTTATTTTTATGGAGTGGGTGTGGAGGAGTTGATGCAGTATCGCTTCTTGGGGTACATAATTGTTACAAATAGTATCACCAACTGTGGAAATTAAAATCACAAGCTAAAAGTGCAAAGACCGTTTGGTTTGCAAATAGAAATTTCCTCATTTAAATTTAGTAGAATTTATTTAATCTTCTTTCATTCGCATGCAATGTCAAGCCTTACCTACTCCAAGTAGTTCATGCTACTAAGTTAATATTATCGTTCAGCTTTGTATAACTTAAAAAAAAAATGTCGTACAAAGTTACACGTACGTGCGACGGTTACTAGGTAAATATTAATTTTTACTAATAAGTTGGCGTGGTTGTTCATTTTAGTTAATTACAAGTGACATCTTTTCTGCAAGTTGTATAAATTTGTGATACTGAATCTTATAACATATCTATAATATTGCGACATATCCGTCGTTAAATTCTTCACCATCCAACCACTAAAATTCTGGTAGTGATTGTTCTACCTCATTATATAAAAATGACGTTTCTAACCATCAACCAACAAAGTATGTAATTATGTAGAGAACTGGATTCTACTATATAAGGAATTCCGTTGGATCGTTACATATATATTCCATGTTCTAGGACAGTACGGGCAAGTTGTGGAATTAGATGTGATTTAGCATATTACGTACATATATGTGTCGGTACGTGAATCACGTACATTGAAAATGATTATATGACCTTGTATCCTGATATAGTAATAACGTCCCTTGAGATCAACATTGGGCCACTAATAATTATTTGAAGAAGAAAAAGGAAAATTATTACTTTCAATTTTTTTTTTGTTTTTGGGATATACCACATGATTGCTTCACTATCAAATCTAGGCCATCGTCTTTGTCCACAAGCTTGACTTTCCAAGAATCTTGTTCGTGAAATTGGGAATAAAGCTCAATTTTGTTTGATTCGTAACATCGTAAGATTCGGTTTCTCACGTGAAACGATAAGGCTACAACGGAACCATGTAGTTTGCTTTTTTCTCTCTCAAGTGCCAAACAAAATATTTTTATTCTTAACATAAATATCACTTTTTTCTCTCTCAATTTTGTTTGATCTCTAATTTCGCAACTATTTATTTAAGTATTACACTTTTTCTTTTTACTTTTCTTTGTTTTATTTTTTTTTTGTTTGAAAACATTCTATAGTTAAAGTTGTTATTTTAATTGTATATTTTTAAGTTTTTAGAGTATTCGGTTTATATTAATTTTTATAATTTTTATTTTCTATTTTATTTTCTTTGTAGTTTTATCACTTAATATAAGAAATTAAATTATGTTTTACTTTATTTTATTTTATAGTTTCAGTTTTCTAAATAATTCCCTTCAAAACAATTTTGATTTATAAAGAAGAATATAGCACCGATATAAATCATTAGTTGCATATTTCTAGAGTTCCCATAATCATCAACTCTTCAAATTCTCAAATTCGTTTATCCCTCCGATTTCCAAGTATGCAACTAAAGTCGATTCTCGTATAAAAAAGCTGCAAAAAAATAATTAAACCCGTAATGACAGCTTTGCCTACCCTTGAAAGCTATATATATAAGACCATTCACATTAATTTACTACATCAAAGCACAGAAACTCAGAGTCACTTCTCATTTCACCCAAAGATATCAATCTCGCTATAAGTTCTCTTGCTTTGCTAGTTTTTTTTATCCCTAATATATCTCATTTCAATCAAAACACATACGTACATTTCATCCTCTGTGAGTAGTCGCTTTCAAAACACTCGTTCAAATTATAGCACCAATGGAGAAACTGCAGAAGCTGATTTCCGAGAAGTCGGTAGTAATCTTTAGCAAGAACTCATGCTGTATGTCTCACACAATCAAGACTCTCTTCACAGACTTTGGTGTAAATCCGACGATCTATGAGCTCGACGAGATCAAAAGAGGAAAGGAGATAGAAGAAGCATTGGCCCAACTTGGCTGCAGCCCAACAGTCCCCGTGGTGTTCATAGGAGGGCAACTCGTAGGTGGAGCCAGTCAAGTCATGAGTCTTCACCTTAATCGCTCTCTCGTTCCAATGCTTAAGCGCGTTGGTGCACTATGGCTTTAATAATCTAATAATGAAATGAAAATAATTAAACCGAACAAAAAAATCATATACACATGAATGAGTGAGTGAGTTAATGCAGTGTCTATCTAACTTTAAAAAAGATATATGAGGGTACCTATTTTGTATACGTTTTATAATAATAAATCAGTTACCGTTGAATTTCTCCTTTTCTCAATTTAATATGTATACATGCATGCAGCGCATGCATCTAAGTAACGTGCACTACTTAATTATGGTGTACAATATAGGAATTGAATTTATATTATTATTATTTACGCATAACATGCTCCAACACATAATCGTTTCAAAACTGGATACCAAAGATTTTATAGGTAAAGAATAATATACTTCTAACTTTCTAAAGTTAAAATAGATGACGAAACTAAATCAAGCTGGACGCTTTAGCTTTCTAGAAAATACTCGAAAAGAGAGAAAGAGTGGGTCAGATTGCAGAGTTGCGACGCCTTAAATGCAACATTTGGCTTGTATGGTCGGCATGGGTGGTAAGAGATAGTGTTGGTGCATGTTCTCTGTCATAGCCAACGATCTTTTTCCCAAGTATAATCGGGTTTTCATGCCAAAATTGAAAGTTAGAAATGGACTCTGGAAAGTATAAGAATTTCCATCAACCGAATGCTACTTCTGCTGCATCTTCAATGGAAATCATTAAAGCCCTCCATAAACCTTTGGAATGGCCTGTATGGAGAAAACATCTCGCTCAATAGAGGTGCTAACGAGATAGCCAAAAGCGTGATTTCTGACGACCGATTACATTGGTAATGGCGGAAGGTTGAACGAGATGGCTGAGAGGTCTTTTTGAAGAGTGTGTTTTTACCATTTTTTTTATGAAATATTCTTAGGAGTTGGACATTTTGAGTTGTAAAAAAACACTATTTGAAGTGGTTCATATACTACTAATTTCATATAGTCGACCTACTAGACGTGATTAATTAATTGTGATCTAGCTAGTTAGAACTTAGAAGTGAACAAATTGCTGCAAGTTATGCAAATTTATGATATGTATCTTATATCACATCTTTTTTTTGAAACTAGCTTATATCACATCTATTATAAAGTTTACCAAGAAAAAAAAGACAAATATATCATCAGTTAAAATACAATTTTATAATTTGGATAAATCCATCATTTACTTCNTTTCTAAAGTTAAAATAGATGACGAAACTAAATCAAGCTGGACGCTTTAGCTTTCTAGAAAATACTCGAAAAGAGAGAAAGAGTGGGTCAGATTGCAGAGTTGCGACGCCTTAAATGCAACATTTGGCTTGTATGGTCGGCATGGGTGGTAAGAGATAGTGTTGGTGCATGTTCTCTGTCATAGCCAACGATCTTTTTCCCAAGTATAATCGGGTTTTCATGCCAAAATTGAAAGTTAGAAATGGACTCTGGAAAGTATAAGAATTTCCATCAACCGAATGCTACTTCTGCTGCATCTTCAATGGAAATCATTAAAGCCCTCCATAAACCTTTGGAATGGCCTGTATGGAGAAAACATCTCGCTCAATAGAGGTGCTAACGAGATAGCCAAAAGCGTGATTTCTGACGACCGATTACATTGGTAATGGCGGAAGGTTGAACGAGATGGCTGAGAGGTCTTTTTGAAGAGTGTGTTTTTACCATTTTTTTTATGAAATATTCTTAGGAGTTGGACATTTTGAGTTGTAAAAAAACACTATTTGAAGTGGTTCATATACTACTAATTTCATATAGTCGACCTACTAGACGTGATTAATTAATTGTGATCTAGCTAGTTAGAACTTAGAAGTGAACAAATTGCTGCAAGTTATGCAAATTTATGATATGTATCTTATATCACATCTTTTTTTTGAAACTAGCTTATATCACATCTATTATAAAGTTTACCAAGAAAAAAAAGACAAATATATCATCAGTTAAAATACAATTTTATAATTTGGATAAATCCATCATTTACTTCGTAATCTACAAAAATTGTGAAAGTGATATTTCAACCTCATGATAGAAAATGACGTTTCTGAACATTACAGCAAAGTGTGTTAAGAATTGGATTCTATCACATAACTTTGTTACATATTGTTTACATATATGATATATGAATTCGAGGATATAGGACAGCATACGGGCGTGTGTGGAAGTAGATGTGATATCGATATGGGATATTCGTACACATATATGTGTCGGTACGTGAATAACTTACACTAAAAATTATGATAACCTTCATCTTTGTATTCTGATATAAGAATAATGACTCTTGAGATCAAAATTGGGCCACCATTAAAATCATTTGAAGAAGATAAAAGAAAAACTGTTGACTTTATATATCAGTTGTTTTATTCTGGGATACTACGTGCTTGCTTTACTATCAAATCCATCTCCTTGGCCATGACCTTGACTTAACATATATAAATCTTATTCATCGAATTGGGAATAAAGCCCAGTTCGGTTTGATCCTTGACATCGTAATATTCGAATTTCATGCATAAAGATAAGGCTTAAACGGAACCACATAGTTTGCCTTTATCGCGCAAGTGGTCATAAGAAAATATTATAATTCTTGAGATGATATCAGGCATGCGATCTCGAGTTTTCGCAAATATTGAACACGTGAATAAGCTATAAACATTTTTCATATGGCGCACATATATAAAAGTTTAAACTATGAAAAGTGGTGCGAGACCATAGGTCAAATAGTATTGATCAGATTTTCAACAGAATATTTCTACAACCCATGACAAAAGTTCAGATTGAGCGGATATCTTAGAATGTTTTGTATCCATGTTATAACAGTTGTTGTAAAATTTAAATATTGTAAGCTATCTTGAAAATATTTTTATGAAGAAATTATACAGAATTTTATATTTGGGCAGCTCAAGAATATAACTGCTTAAGTGATGTGATATTGCAGTTTTTACAGCTCAAAAAATCTAAAGGACCGTACTGTAGAGACATCACATGATTCGTCCGTATCATATATTCTTCACGGCTAAGATTTTGTTATCTTCTTCTTTTAGAGACGACTCAAGCACATTTTTGTTGCTTTCCCAGTTGATAACCTTTTTGATCCTTAGTCTATAAGAGCAAGAGTAACTCAACCGAGCATAATTCCGACTTACACATATATTCCACTATCTTAATTAACATTCTTTTATTTAGAAACAAATGTAGGAAACTGTTCCCCTTATTGAACCGAATCCGATCCGTAGATCCGAATCTGAATTGAAATTGTCAAAATATCCGAATGAATCTTTAATTCATGTATCCGAAAACCCAAATCCGAACCGAACCGAAAACCGAAAGGGTATCCAAAATATTCAAAATATAGTTATATTTTAAAACTTCTAGTTATATTTATATTTATAATAACTCAAATATCCAATATTACAATTATAAATTTGAACATATAAATTATTTTAATATAAAAATAATCAAAATACCAAATATAAACTGAAATATTCAAAGATACATTATTCTAATTATAATCATTGTCAAAATTTAACCAAATATTATTTAAAATTTAATTTTTTTTGTTTTTTTTTGTTTTATGTTGTGAATACTCAAATCCGAACCGAACTCAAACTGAACTCGGGTAGAACCGAATCGAATTTGAACCGAAAATATAAAATACCCGAATGAATCTTATTTTCTTAAATCCGAATATCCGAATCTGAACAGGTACCCAAATGTCCATGCCTAATACCGGTATTTCGGTCGGTTAAATAAAAACAATGCAACCTGAATCCAACCTAAATTAGCATCAACTCATACCCCGAATATGGTTTACATAAATTTTCATATCCCAAAAAGAATGAAACAATACTTAAGATTGGCCAAGCCCAATAAAACATTTAATTTGTTTCGGCTTCCAAATTTTACAGGCTTCCGTATATAAGAAAATCTGTATTTTATATATTTATATATAAGCCATGTTAGATCTTTGATATGTTATAAAGTTTTTTTTGTTGATATTATATATGTATAATGGACCAATGATCCAATTAATTATAAACTAAAATTTACAAAATTTAAACTAAATAATAAAGCGTTTCTTTGTATGGAGAAAACTTTATGTTATGTTTTATTAGTATTTATCACTTTTTATAATTAAGTTTTTATAACATGAAATATTGATCTCTACTTTTTAATTTGTTTCAAGCATCCAAAATTTTAAAGTCAGTCCTGAGTATACCTCAACCCCTTAACTTAAGCATGTCGTGCATGCAATGGCGAGCGCAGGTGGACGAGTATGGGCAGTGCCGGTCTGGTCTTTTGAAAGACCAAAAGCAGAAAAAAAAATTGGGTTGTTAATGGACTGCTAAAAACCAATGTAAAAAAAATTAACAAAAAAGTAGGTACTGGCTGGATCAAACTTATGAATTCATGTGATTTTCGTAAGTATGTTATACCATTACACTAATTCCATTTCATTGAAAATATGACTGAAATTTAGCTTATATTACGAGGGTTAGAAATGATCATGCTTGTTGGACTTTTCCTCAATGCCGCCCTTGAGTATGGGTAACATGTCCCCTATTAATTTTATTTCTTTTCAAGTAATGCTAAGTTAATTTTATTTGTGTTCTTATTTGAGCGAAGAGAAAAGTAAATGTGCCCCCAACTAAAAAATTTTATAGATCCACCCATGCACGTACATTCAAACAAGAATGACAAGATGTGTATCCACCATTGTTGGATTATTTGCCTTCTCCAATACAAAAGCATCCCACTCTTCATATGAATCATACACAGACTCATCATACAATCATCGTTAGAATGATTATGTACAACCATCCTTTGGAGAAGAGAAATATAGCAGTCTCTATCCACCATCGTCGGTTCAAAGGTCTAACCGCCATCAATTAATCGTTCTGAATTTCCAATAACAAACACCTTGTTTTTTCGCGCATTTGTGTTACCATAAATGGAATATCTATTTTGACATAAATGGAGATATGAACCCAAGTTTAAGTTTTGAATGACATAAATTCCACTTACATTATGTTATAGAAACATAAAATTAAGGTCTACAAAATATGATTCACCATTACCATTGGTTTTAACATTATTTTCATATGTGGTTGTTACCTTTAAAATGAAATGTAAGTGGTAAAGCATGAGATGTAGCATATGAACCGAATAGTAATTCCACTTATGGTATATGTAACATAGCAAGTTAGTCGAATAGAGTCACCACCTTCACAAATAGTAATTCCATCAGCGATAGATGAAATCACTATTTTCCTCACAAATGGTTGTACATCCACCACTGTTGGGTTACTTGTTTTCTCTAGTGCAAAAGCGTCCCACTTTTCATCTGAATCATACACAGAATCATATAGTCATCCTTTGGAGAAGAGAAGTATAGCATTTTTATCCATCTTTGTCGGTTCAGAGGTCCAACCGTCATCGGTTAATCATTCCCAATTGTCAACAACAAATAGAGCTATGATTTTTTTTATATAGAAATTCTAAATTTTATGGTCGCATGTCATTTTTGTTCTAATTTGTTATCAAAACGAAGTGTGTGTGTCTAAGTGAGGCTAGAATCAAAATTTCCACATGAGATTATGGTTATTTTTTTTTTTCTATCATGACTATATTCTTAATTTTTAACTCTACTATGTATATTCACAAAAAAAAATCCCTTATTTAAACTAAGGGCCTCACATTTTTTTTTTTGTTTCCAGAAACATATGGAATATGAATCCGAATTAAACATAGATCGGTTGTAGAAGAAGACAGTTGGTTAGGAATTATGAATCCGATTTTATCCATGCTTACCTCAGCATCTCTTCTCCCAATCCCTCACACAATCGGTGTCATCTCTGTCATGGCCTTTTCTTCTTCGTCATCTTCTTCAGACCCTAGCTTTAAGGAAGACGAGGAAGAAAAGGTGAGATTGGTTCTCAAGTACCTTAACCAGACGAAGCACTCCTTCACCGATTACGCCAGAGGTCCTCGTGGTCTCCACTGGGACAATCAGCCTAATTCCTTTCGCTGATACCTCAATGCTCCTCTTCTTCCTCTCTAACACCGATGATCGGTGGGATATCCAAGAAATACACATGGTGTTGACCGTGGAGCAAGCTTGTGAGGAGATATGGGAAGCAGGTTGGGGTAGCACAAACAGCCAAAGACACGGAGGTGTGTGTAGCTCACCGGTCGTTGGAAGAGAATGGTGTAAGGAGTGCAACTCTGAATGGAGGTAGATGGAAGAATGTTGAGTAGATGAGAAGCTGTTTGCAGTGCCTCCGCCCAGAATGTGAGAGGCAGGGAAGCTTGCAAGAGAAGAGTACGGACCATGTTGTTGATGGTACGAATCATTCTCTCAGCTTTACCATTCTGTTGTGATGTATATGGACAGGAAAACCGAAACGTAGTACCATGAGACGCCAAATAAGCAGAGAAACCTCTGTTATTGTATTCACCACCATTATCGCATTGGAGAGACTTGATTTCTGTACCAAACTGAGTACGAACATAGTTGGTGAAGTGAACATACTTGCCGAGTAAATCGCTTTTACGGTGGAGCGGATATATCCAAACAAAGTGACTAAAATCATCAAGAAAAATGGCATAGTATTTCAACCCACTAATACTAGAGATAGGAGATGTCCATAAATCAGAGTGGATTATCTCAAAAGGTTTAAAAACACGAGAAGATGAAGAAGCAAAGGGTAATCTAACATGTTTACCCAGTTGACACGCATGACACAAAGCCGTCATGCCGGTCTTATTAAAACCAAAAACACCCGAAGAAGCAAGAGAAGAAAGAGTAGAATTCCCAGGATGCCCGAGACGTTGGTGCCACAATGCGGTAGAGGATGAAGAAGTGGTTGTGAGAGCAAGTGGAGAGGATGGCGAAGCAAATGTGGTGACCGAGTACAATGGGCCGGGGCTGTTACACCGGAGCAGCTTGGTCCGAGTTAGCAGGTCCTTACCACAAAAACCAAAGGGATCAAATTCAACTGAGCAGTTATTATCAGTTACAAAACGTCGCACCGACACCAGATTTTTGATCATAGTAGGACAAACAAGCACATCTCGGAGATGGAGTTGTCGAGATGGAATATCAGATGGTATTGTGCCATGTCCCATTGTGGTGGTGCGAGTAAAAGATCCATTACCAACAGTAACAAGAGGAAGATTGGTGCTTTTATTAAAAAGGGAACGTAGCGTACCTGGCGTAGCCGTGACGTGATTTGTTGAACCGGAGTCCATGTACCATGCACTGTCTGCTGGATCTGTAAACTCATGGTGTTAAAGGCATGAACCAGCGGTGGCTGATGTGTTGCCTCTGCTGAGTGCGCTTCAGTGGGAGCACGAGAGGGATATTGTCCAAGTACACCAGCAGTGGGATGAGATACGTGAGGAGCAGGAGCAGTGGGTGCATGACGAGACTGATGCGAGAAGCCATACGACGGAGGAGCACCATATGAGAACTGCGGAGGTGACTGCCACATCTGGTACGGGTAAGGATAAGAGAGCAGATTTTGTTGCATCTGCTGGTCCCATGGCGGTTGCTGCCAATAGTTGTTGTTGTTACGTCCCCTACCTCGACCACGATTGTTACGTCTACCACGACCGCCATTGTTTCGAAAGCCACGACCAGAGGTGTTGTTTGGTTGGTATTGGCGATCTGGTTGGTGATCAGAGGAGGAGAACAACACATTGGGAGAGGAGGAGTCATGAGGTAGACCAGGGGAGGGTCTGACTTGCTTCTGAAGTCGGTTTTCCTCCATGAGTAACATCGAATGAGCCTCAGAGAAGGAGGGAAACGGGGACCTGTGTATGATGACATTGATTATGTTATCATATTTCTCCGAGAGACCGTTCAACATATGCATCACTAAGGAGCGCTCAGACACAGGAGAATCAATGTTGGAAAGATACACTGAGAGGGGTTTTCTATTGTTAACAATTCTAATCATAGCATCACATTGAAGATCAGACATGGTCTTCAATTTTTGGCAATACTCATGAATTCCAAGATCACCAATCTTCAATGTGCAAAGATCATTCTCAATTTGCAGAGCACGACCTTCCTTGTTGTCACGAAATAAGTTCTCAATTGAGAGCCAAAGCTCACGTGCAGTACATTGTTTCTTCATTACTGAGTCAAGAAGAGACTCAGAGATGGTGCCATAGATCCACATCTTAACGAGGCCATCATGTTCTTTCCACTTGGAGGCATCGTCAGTGGTGGGGGTGGAGGTGCCATCAAGGTGCCCGAGAACACCAAAACAGAGACAATGTGTCTCAAATAATTCACGCCAAAGATCATAGTTAAGCTTGTCCATGTTAAGTATGATGGGAACATAAGCTCGGATCTGTGCGATGCCAAAAGGCTTGTCATTGTTGTTGGTTGCTGGGGTGGGGTCAACCATTGTTCAAGGAAAGAGATTGGAGAAGAAGAAAAAAGAAACGACAGAAGAAGACGGAGAGAAAGAGAGAACAGAAAAGAAAGAGAGCGGAGCTTGGATCGAGCTTAGCCGTCGAAAGTAGGGTTTTTGATTTTTGCTAAGAGAAGCTCTGATACCATGTAATAATATGAATCTCCGTGGAGAGTTATGTTATTCACATAAACCTTATATAAGACTATGAGACGTGCTCTACAAGTATATCTAATATATTGTTACAGATTTGATATTATCGTAATAAGGAAATATTCTATATTCCTATATTCCTACAGACTCCAACAATGACTCTATTCTTTACCCCTCTCTTTGATTTGCTCCCTCTTCCAAAACCCATCTCTCTCTCCACAATCTCTCACCTTTTCTACCATTCACTCGCTCTCTCTGCCTGGAAAACCACCGGCAACTTGCATCCCACCGAGGCTTATCTCATTTCTCTTCCCATCCATTCACTCTCCCACCCCCCTTTCATCGCCCACTACGCTCTAAATGAGCATTCTTTGGAGGTTAGAGCACACATCCCTTCTCTGTTTTTTCCCCAAATTTTTCTCAAAGAATTCATTTCACATCCGTCTTTCTTCCATCTTTTGGCGTGAAGCCTGGAAGTACGGAGAATGAGCGTTTAGGTACTGTAACCACGACGTGGGTCACACCATCGCTGCTCTCTCCATTGCAGTTCCACAGCTCTCAACATAGGCATTCTAAGAGTATGATTATTGGAGAGTTCTTGACATAGGGGTTTCAAAAAAAGTAAAAGTATATGTATATATTTATATTACTATTTTAATAGTGAGTCTCTTAAATTTAAGAAAAGAGGCCCAATCTCTCTTAAATAAGAGACAAATAGATTAGTGTTCTTTAAATTTAAGAGACCCATTCAATATTTTATTAATATTCATTTTTATATTATTTATTAAGAGACTTTTTAAGAAATTACCAATAATCATGCTCTAAAATGATAAAACATTCGAATTAAAATATGTTACAATACAGTATTCCGTTTTCTGTTTTATGTTTTATGTTTTATGTAGGGCCGGTTTACTGGAAGAATAATAAATGAACGATCCAAAGGCCCATAATATAAAGAGTCCTGATTTTTTTTTTAATTTTAAATTAAGCTTAATCATAGAAAACATATAAATATGGATTTTAAATATGATAGAATGTTTTGCGAAGTTTTTATATTTTTATCTCTAAAAGAAAAATTAGTATAGTTAGTATTCTATTTTAATGGATTTGATTTGGTAACAAATTCGATATACAGAAATATTTAGAATTTTGACACCATGAAACTACATACCATAGCTGAAACATGGAGATCCACGTGGCTGTCTTTTTTTTTGTTTTGTTATTGTAAAAAAAAAAAAGTTAAAAAACCCATCGATTTTTAGACAAAAGGAAGATCTATTTAAGAGAAAGGAGTCGAATGCTTCTGTTTCGGTTTTTTTGTTTACCCTAGAGGAAAAAGAAAAAC
>KE154915.1:1096-28251 GCA_000411075.1 Sisymbrium irio | reverse complement strand
AAAATAAAAATCAATATATATTTATAAATAAAATGTTACATATTAAGTTATATAAAATTAAAATCCGCGTGGAATATACCTAGTTCATTATATGCTTCAAAGTGAAAACTAAACTCACGATTGGGCCCTTGTTTAAGAATGCAACTCCATATGTCCTTGTCGTTATGGAGTTGCATTAAAGCTTAATGTGTGAGTTAGTATTTTGCTTGGTCCTCTGCGTTCGATATCGAGAACATTACCAGGAATTAATTGATTATGAAATACTACATGATTTTTTTTTGCAAGCTTCAGTTAACCCAACATGCATAGCAATAAGTAACATAGAAACTATCAAATTACTCATATTTTGGATCTAAGCTATTTTTTTTTGGAATTGAAGACATCAACATGCATGTCATATTTATACTGTGGAAATTTTTGTTTTCTTTAGTAAATAACCTAATTTTGGTTTTAACTAAATTTAAACAAAAAAATTAATTAAATTTTGCTAGGATTATTAGAGCTTAGTTTCTAAATGTAAGGTTGACCACACAAAAAAAAATTAAACAAAATATATCAACAATCAAGCTAAATATATGAACTTTAAAAATTGTAACTTACCACAAAAACCAAATCAAAAGTCCAAGAACTAAGAAAATTTTGAAAATTTACAAAATCTTGTGGCAGTCCGTAGAAGAAAAAGAAGAAGAAAGCGACAAGAGAATCCTCCACCACTTCCTGAGAAGAACAAGTGACTTTTTAGAGTTGACGCTTTCGTTCTCAGCAAGAAAACTGAGTCACTGGCAGCGAAAGAAGCAGGTGGCTGCTACCAACTTTTGGTGCTTTATTTTCGACGTCCTGAACCCGATAGTGACCTTGGTGTCAAGATATTCCAAGCGGTTAGAGAGATATCTGTGATTTATTGAACGAACTCATGAATCAGAACAGAAGCAATAATAATTTGTGTTCATCTCCAATGGTCTGATATTTGTAGGTGGCGACTGAAATACCAATTACTACAGAGACCGTTGCTCTCACGGAGAAGAAATATTTGGATATATCTTTAGGTATGTTTATGTTTTGTTGATTTCTCGAAAACTCATACTAAAGATGGATCCTTGTTTATTGCTCATGATTATTCATATTTTCTTGTGAGCATAGATGCTATTATCAAGATGTCCAAGTGCAATACCAATGTGAATAAAGGCAAGAAACATATAGCGTCGGTAAGTATAGTAGCTAAGAAGAATAGTACCGGAAAAGCACAACGTTATATGGACTCACGGTCTGATGTTAGACAGGTTAAGTGTTATTGTTGTGTTCTCCGTCATTTTTGTTCTTATCTTAGCTTCTTTCTCCTATAATTTGAATTTTTTTTTTTTTCCTTTGTGGGTTTGTCCTGACGTGTATATAATAATTTCAGGGTGCTTTTGCTAAGAGTAGGTCTAGTTTCCTGTTACAACAAACATTGTTCCGCTTCTGGTACTCCAATCCGTGTCAGACATTTTTATAATGATGGAATGAATCAATCAAGGTCTAGAATTGCTTGATAATTTTCTGAATCTGTATATTAACAATGAGTGTTTATATACTGGATATTTGGTGGATAGTAAGATCTTAAGGTGCTGGTGGATTTGAGGTGAGGAAAGGAGTTCAAGCTCACTGAACACAGACTGTGGTGATCATTGGTTTTGGAGTTTGCTCAAGACTCTCTCTGTTGTTGCTTGAATTAAGTGTTTAGTTATCTGATTTATCAAGAGTGTGCATTACGTTACCGCACATGATCATTGGTGTTATCGCATTCGATTTGTGAAACTCGATTTCATTCATATCAGCCTCCTAAATGTTGAGTTCTGTCTTCTGGCTGCGTCCTGTAGAGTGTAACTTGGGTTTGTTGGTCTATTGTTGTGACATCGAGACGATAGATGCATTGTTATTAGGACATCATGAGGGATTATTGTTCAATCTGCTGCTTTTAGTCCCTGACACAGTCTTAACAGAGTTGCTCTGTCGAAACCAGAGGCACTCACAACTTTATTAATGTACGTTTACATTCAAACACACTCCGAGCAGGCTAACAGAAGAAATAACCTAAATACTACAAAAACGGCCGACTTAACAAAAGAAAAACAAGAGTAAAACAAAACCCCCCAAAAAGTAGAATATAGAAAGGATGCAATACATCATATGAGCTGAAGCAGATCGCCGGGAAATCCACTAGGTGCCGACGGCGTTTATCAACGGTGAATGCCATGAAAGTAGTAAACAGCATGGCTCCTATCATCAATGGCAATCCCAAGGCGAGGACGCTTAAAGATATTCTAAGCACTTGGCTTTGTGGATTGAGGAGCATGGTGGTGTATGATGCTAACATAGCAATACTTATTGCCGCCACTGAACCATTAATTAATATCCGTAGAGGGAGTCCAATTGTGAGGGCTATGATCACATATAGAGATGATAAGAAGGCAAACCCATTGAGCGCAGTGAAAAATAAGGCATTGAAGACAGTCATAGTCATCTGCCCCGCCTAGTATTTATGATCTTGGGAATGCTCCTGCCAAAATCCGCCGGGAGGACTGAGACCAGCCTGGTATGTTGCTGTTGCTATCAGTATTGCCACCACAAGTATTGCATCCCGACGGTCGCTCGTGCTTAGAGACCTCTCACGAGTCGAGCTCAAGTTGCTCAACCCCAAAAGGTTGTTACGTTTCTCAATAAATGACAATTCTTTGCGCAAATGTCCTGCAAGCGTCGTTGTGGAACCACATAAGAGTCTCTCTTTAACACTGTCGAGTAATCTACTTGCTTTAGGAAAACGAGGAGCTTGGTACGTTTGGAGTATGTCCATTGCAGTTTTTCCATCCAAGTTTTTGGCTTTTACTTTTACGATTGGACGTAGTAACTTCATCACCTACATAATTTAGGTATAAACAAGTATACTAAATAATTTTACTTTTGCAAGAACTAAAACTGAAAAACACAATGTCTGGAAAGAATTTTGAAGAAAAGGAAAAGCTAAATGAGATAAAGAGAGACATATTTACCTCAGTCTGATTTATGGACGCGGCAATATGGAACACTGTGTTACCATCTTCATCTTTCCAGTCTGAAATTTCTTTCTTGTTTACTCTCTTGATCCATCCCAACATAACCTTGAATGCTTCCAACTGTTGGTTCTTCACGGAAACATGCACAGCTGTCTCGCGTTTAATTGTCAAATCCTCTACAGAAGAAGGGCATGCAAACAAGAACTCACCCAACAACTCTGGATCACCTATTTTAGCCACGTGATGCAAAGGAGTGATCATTCCTCTTCCCTTGATCCTGACTAAGCTGCTGTCCATGGCCACAAATCCTCTCACCATTTCCACGTGGTTGTTTTGCAGGGCTAAATGCATCAGGCTGAAACCGGACACGTTTAGCTTTGAAGCAAGCGAAGGCTTAAGATTTATTAGTTCCATCGCAAAATGAGCTTGCCCTTCCTCAGCTGCTATGTGTAGTGGCGTCTCACAAAAGGGCACTTCGTCGAAGTGACCAAGAATGCTTGGATGTTCTTCTATCAACCCGTAGAGTCTTTCAATATTTCCATCTTGAGCCGCCTTCTTCAATCTGTCGTAGATAGTTTCAGCTTGAGTGTTCAAACTCGGACTCCCACCCAGATTTGCATCTGTAACTACCATTTCTGATACTGCATTGACATCCACGACGAACGACATAATTTCACTGGACATTTAGGTTTCTGTTCTGCTCCCTCAACATTTTTTAAAAAGTTTCTTAATTTACGTTTGGCTCCTGCAACATACACAGGCTTAAGTAGAAAACACAAAGTCGTGCAATCAACTACCTCGCATACAAAATCCTTAGACCAGTCTATTTTCCACATCCCAACAAGATGGATTAATGGCATTTAAAAAAAAACGATCGTGAATTAAATTGAGTTAGGTTCCACACCAGAGTGGTTGAAACCAATGAAGTCTTTTGTGACTCTGATGTCAAATATTGTAAGTACAACACTACTACTGCTATGCAAGATATTTTATAACACTACTAATAATACTGCTACTATTCTAAAGTGCATACGACCATCTCTTTCTGGCAACAACATGGCATCACTTTGATTATTAATCGAGATATTGCAAATTCAATTGAGTTAGGTTCCACATCACGATAATGGTAACCATTCTAGCTAGTCTTCTTTGTGACTCTGATGTCAAATGATGTACGTACACAACACTATAGCCACAAAAGATATTACAGCTAAGAAACCAAATACCACAAAAGAAACTAAGAAAGCCAACGTATTCGACTCTGTATTCGACTCTGAGAGAGAGGTAAATAACAAAAGGATACAAACCTTGTCACAATAAATTTTCTAACACATACCCTTAACGCTTTGATGAGAAAGCACAAGAAAAATAAAATAAAACCAATCACTCTTAAGGAAATCATATTTCATTTGAGTTTTTGTAAGAATTAATTTAAATAGAAAATTGAAACTTTTTAAAATAATATACTTTATCATCTTTACATGTCATACTATTATTCAAGTCATGTCATCATTTTTTAAACCAAGTCATATCTGTTTTGTGTAAGAATGCTTAGGAAATGATTATGGAGATAGACACAAAATAATTTTTCTACAACATTCCTTTCCAAATAATGTAAGCACACTTTTTATTATTTTTACGATTGCTACCTGATCGTCGATGTCGATCATGTTCTCTGTTATCCCTCTTCCTTTCCCTTTGATTCCTTACCAATCCATCGACAAATTCGACAAAGTTTCTCACACCAACTGTGGAATGTTTGTGGAGTTTGTATACAGAGTCCATGACGGTGTAAGATTTCTACTCAACCAACTACATCATGATATATTGTGTACATTTGTATTGACGGGGTGCTAGTAAAAGTTCCAACCACACTTTTTAGGATTATATGTGGTACTGGTGGCGAAAGATCATCTTGGCCAAGCAAAATTTAAACATCATTTTCATGCTACACACACTTATGCACTTTTCTCCAGGTGTTTAAATTGGATGTTTCATTTTTGCCTGTGTTCATAATTTTCACTTGTTTCAGTCAATTTCTGTTTCATTTTTGTATGTTCTTCATAATTTTCATTTTTGCACTCGTGGTTCTGTGAGACAAATCTTGTGTTTTTATTACTTTTTGGACCATTATTTTCCCGTTTATTGAAGTAGTTTAATTACTAAACGTTCTCAAGCACTGCTAAGCGATCAGTAATAATGATACAGTTTCCTAGACCTAGGCATTCGGGTCTTCGGGTCAGATTTGAGTCGGATCCAATCGGGTTCGATTCTTTCGGGTAAAAAAATTTAGAATCCGTACAGGTTCGGAGGTTCCTATAACATTTCGGTTTGGGTTCGGTTCGGTTCTTATTGGGTCCTTTTGAGTTCGGGTCGGGTTTAGGTCCTACCGATAAAATATCTAATAAATTTTTTACCGAATTTTTTTCTGGTTCGAATCCCATATTTTCAGATATTTTTTTTATTTTTATACAAATTATTTAGGATTCAGATGGATTTCAAATTAATTTTGATATTTATTACCCAAAAAAGTTGATATGACATCCAAAAATTTTAAAAATAACTGATATCAAACCGATATAAACCAAAAATAAAGAGTTAATTTAAAAATAAAAATTCAACAAATCTATATAAAAACTTGAAATTTTATTACTAATAAATATTAAAATGAAGTATAATAGTACAAATATCATTTGTGGTCTACTGGTAATGTATCACCTTACTAAAATACAGACCAAGATTCGAATATAGCTTAATGCATTATTATTTTCGGATCTTTCGGGTACCCGATCGGATATCGAGTTCGGTTCGGGTATTATCCAATACCCACAGATCCTAAAGAAACATATTCAATAGGTTATTTTGGTTCGGGTTGGATATTACCCGAACCTGCTTTTTTCGAGTCAGGTCCGGGTCGGATTCTCAGATCCGGGTAAAATGCCCAGACCTACAGTTTCCTAAATTTTTTTTTTTACTTCTATTTTATTTCTCTTTTGTAATTTAAAACATGTTAAATATCTGGCTTGAAAAAAATTAGTATTTACCATTTAAAACAACCTAAAATCTCATCTAGAGGCTGCTAGAAACCATACTTTTATTTTTTTTGCTACCAATGTAAATATACTTATTAAACATATAGTAGACATGAATCTAAAAAACAAAATTGGTTGAATATATTGTGATGGAATTTACTGCACAATATAAGTGAAAAACGAAGTAAAAATTCTTTAACATAACAAATTTTGCGTTCATTATTTATTTATCGCTATAAGGTTATCTTAGTATATTTTTTTTCTGCTAGAGAGTCTCTCTCTCAGTATACTCAAAAAAAAATTTTTGAACGCTCCTTTCCTCAAAGACATAATCTTTTCATCATTGTAATTTGTAAGTTTACACAACTTAACATTTTACCAAAAAAAAAAAAGTTTACACAACACTATCTTGTACATGTATTGTTACGACATAATTTATGTTTTTAAGGATACTGAAATTTTGGTTTTCTTTTTGTGTTTTGGAAAGTAAAAACAATGTCAAAATAGATGACTATAGAGAGTCGTCCTCGATAAGCGCAAGGACAACTGGTGTAAACTTTAACCAGACACCACATAGCATGCAAGCTTGTGACGTTAGGTGCTTATAAATGACGAAACAACCCATAGGCGTTTTTTTCACGTTTTAACCGTTCGATTTTGAGATGCCCAAATTTGACCAAGTTGACTTGGTTTTGATTTGACTGATTGTGGTCACTACAAAAGGAAAACAAAAAATGTATTACTAAAAACAGAACGAGAGAAAGTTTGTTGGAAAAAAATAAAAATATTCGAATTATCTTATTAATGAACTGTATAATTGATATTTATATGTATAAATAAAGTGAACTGAAAATAACCAGATTATACAAATGTTTATATATCAACTTTTAATAAGTCATTTCAAAATGAGTTTCAGAAAATGTTTTAAAAACCCATTTCCGACTTTAAATGCTCAAAGTTTTTAGAAAACAAAAGTTTAACGAGAATGTCCACAATTTGAATGCATTGTTCTCAAAATTTCTTGATCAAGTCATTCTCGAACATAATGGTAATCATTCTAGATGTGTTTCGAACTTGTGTGGAACATCAGATTAGTAGTAATATGGATGGCGAAAATACTATCAGAGAACACGATATGTGTCTTAAAGGAGGTGCCTCGTAAATCACACAACAATTTTACTAACCAAACCATTTCACGATACGCCAAAAAAGAGTATGATATTCAGCTTCAGCAAACGACAGAGACACATTTTCTTGCTTCTTAAAATGCTATGAGAGCAGAGATGAACCAATGAACATAGTCAAGCCTGTTGTAGAACGTCGACTATCAGGACAAGCAGACCAATCTGAATTAGTGAAACCCTTTAGCGTGAGATCAAAATCAGCATAGTAAAAACTGTTAAACATATTAAATCGATTATTTATTCACTATTCTAAGTTTCAATAAAACTTGTCATTGTAGTATAAAGATGTCAATCCAAGCTTAGGGAGATTAAACACAATAATAATGCAAGCAATGGCTTAATCCAAGTGCAAACAGTTCAAATATGCAGTTTTAACAATCCTTAGACAAAATGCGAAGAAGAAATAAAAAAAAAAATCAAACAAGATGATCAAATAAAAACAGAGCAACTTAACAAAAATAGAGCAATGCAATTAAAATAGAGAAAATTCAATCAATTAAAAAAACATTAGATTCATGGGTAATGTCAAATATATAAAAGAGATCATTAAGTAATAAGGAAATGCTTAACACAACCATTAAAAACAATTCTAAGCTAAAGAATATCAAAGATAAAAAAATTCACTCATGAACTAATCTTATGCTAACCATACTCGATCATCAACTCTCATTGGATAAAACACGGTTATAATGCATAAAGAACAATTCTTTAATACTAACTGGACATTTTAGCATCAACTCTCATTGGCTAAACATGCAAAGCTCTCTAAATACTTAACTCAGGCGTTTCATCAAATACTTTTGGTGCAATAAAAACCTTAAGCTCTAAAAATAGAGATTTTGGCTATAATCTAGCATTAAGATCAATCAATAGAGAAGAAAACAAACAAATAAGCATAAGCAAATCCTAATCACCTTCTAATCTCCTCTAATCTACCTAACCCATGAATCTAATAGAGAGATTACTCACTAATCATGGTGAAAACACATAAACCCATGTTAAATAGATGCATAATCAAAAGATTAGAAAAGTAAAACAAGATTAACACAAGAAAAATGAAGAAAGATCAATAAAGAAAAAAACTTGCATTCAAACTTCAAAATGAACCAAAGTTTTTGTTTTTGACTAAAAGATAAAAGATGTCAATACCATTAGTTTTTAAAAGTATTTATAGTAGAAATCAAATAACACTATAATAACCCAGCTTAAATTGGGTTCAAAACAGAAGGTCAAACTTGGTCAACATGTTAGGATGGTGGCGGTTTGACAACTTGCCATATGCATGGTGGCCACTCAAATCACCACACTCAAACCGCTAGATCATCGGATGAAAACTGATCGAATTCTTCAGGCTCATGGCGACCAGATCAAACCGCCATATGTGTGGCGACTTCTCAACCCGCCAGATCGTCGAAGATTTCTCGACACTTGATAATCGGCTTGTGACGACTTCTCAACTCACCACGGATGTCCGCAAGATGCATGGCGACTGCACGACTCTAAAAATCCTTCCAACTTGCAATCCTTGCTCCATTCTGCTCCAAATAGCTTTATTCCTCATCAAGTGCTGCTCCACTACCTGTCAAAGGACAATGCACACACAAATGCAATCCTATATGCATAAATGCTATGAAACAAGCTAAAAAGATTAGGAAAATGATTCATAAAAACCAAGAATATCAAAAGAGTCCATGTCCCATCGTTCCTTTAATATATTGGAGAACTTTATATAAAGCATTACGAGGAGCATTACGAGGAGCTACAGAGTACTGACAAAGTTTATTGACAGCCAAAGTAATGTCAGGCCGAGTAATAGTGAGATACATTAGCCTACCTACCAAGCTACGATGATATCGTTCTTTATCAGGAAGTAGATCACCATCATTTTTAGAAAGCTTTAAATTAGAAACCATATGAGTGGAATAAAGCTTATTTCCCAACATCCCTGTAAAAGTGAGAGTTTCAAGAACATATTTCCGCTGATAGATTGAATACTAGCAGCAGTCCGTACAATCTCCAAACCCAAAAAATGAAAACCATATTATATAATACTACATTAAAATGAATATTGCAAAGATGATAATGAAAATATTACACCAAATAGAAGGAGGAAGATGATAAAATCGCAGAGTCAAGATATTATCTTTCTCCGTAACTCAAAATACGTCCCGTAGTGCGACAGTTCTATAACATAACGAGTCCCAAGATACAACTACGGAAATATTCTGATCTGTGTCACTTAATCAGAAGCCTGACGAACCTAATTTATGTGTGTACTTTCAAGAGGGAAAAAAACAAAAGAGAAGAAATTGTGTGAGAATTGTTGTGTTTCAGAGTTAAGAGAATGAGCTAATGACTTGTATATAAACACAAGTTCTCAACGTCAGTGTCAAATTTCTTCGTCCAGATCCCCATTCAAGAAGGCATTCACGATATCAAGTTGTTTAAGTGACCATTCTTAGAAGCCAAGATTTTCAAAAGCATCTTAACAGTGGTTAGCTTAGCAACAGGAGATAACATCTGGTGAAACTCAGTACCTTATTTCTGTGTGTAGCCCTTGGATACCAAGCGTGCCTTGTATCGTTCCAAGCTCCCATCCGCATAAAATTTTAAAGTGAGGACCCACTTACATCCCACTGCTTTCTTCCTGGGTGGTAAGGTTATAACATTCCATGTCGTTGTAGTTTCCATAGCTTCAAGTTCCTTATCAACGGCACCACACCACTCTTGAGATGTCCTAGCCTCAGAATAAGAATTATGAACATATATCTTGGTGATGGTGTTGATGAAAGCCAGATAAGAAGGAGAAAAAATGGAATAAGAGAAACATAAAGAAATAGGATGAGCAACATTTACCGAGAGAGAATAGCAATGGTAATCATTCAGGGGCAGGAGGTTTACGAGAACAAGGACAAGTGATATCAGGGGAAGTAGTAGAAGCCATATGTAATGAACCATTAGCAGAGAATGCAGAATGTGGAGAACTAAAAATGTCAGTAGAGTATTCAGAGGAGCTAGGCCGAACAAAAGGGAAGATGTCCTCATGAAAATAATATGTCTCGAAACAAAAAAAGTATTAGACTCCAAATTCGTTAACTTATAACCTTTATATCTTGCAGGATATCCTAAAAACACACAAGCACATGATCGAGGTTCAAAGTTATGTCGTTGTTTTGGAAAAGTAGATCCATAAACCACAAACAGCCAAATGTGCATATATGATCATATACAGGAGGTTAGCCATTCAAAAATTCAAACAGAGTCTTATTCAATACAAGCTGGGTAGGAGTGTGATTGATGAGAAAGGCTACTGTCAGAACATAATCACCCCACAAAGAGAGAGGAACATAAGATTAAAAGATAAGAGTCCGAGCAACATTAAAGATATGTTGGTGCTTACATTCGACTGAGTTTTTTTCTGGAGTCTCCGGACAAGAATGACACGGAACGATACCTTTCTGGTGATAAAAAGTAGTAAAATTTAATCCTAGAGCACTGTCCAAACGAACTGATTTAACTTTCACATTGTATTAATTTTCAAAGCGAGTGATAAAAATACGAAAAACAGTAAACACTTAATTCTTAGTTGTCAACAAATGAATCCAAGTGGCGCGAGAGTGATCATCAACAATTGTCAAATATCCTTCAACTGTCTCAATAGAAAATGGTCATGAAATATCAATGTGAAACAACTCAAAGTTTGAATTACAGAAACTGTTCGGAGAAGGAAATGGTAACGTCTTATGTTTAGCCAAATGACAAACATGACAGTAAGAAATTCTTTTATACTTATGTCGAATTGTTCCCAAAGCCTCAGAGATAGTATTCAGCCACGAGAAAGAAGCATGCCCCATTCTCTTGTGCCACATATTAACGTCAACAACTGCATTCATTACCATTGGAGGGTGATGAAAATTCAATACTTATATATATATATATATATATTAACTATACGTCTACAATATATGCATACTGAATTTCACAAGAAAATGTATCAAATATTGATATATTACATACTGAATTTCACAAGAAAATGTATGAAATATGATTCTAGATTCTAAAGATGTGTTCAAAGAACTGATACTGATAATGTTTAATCAGAATTCTAGAATAAACAAAACATGTTGGAGGATGATGTAATTGTTTATCCTAACCAAACCAACACCATTTATACGGACTAGACAACCAGTGGGAAGATTAACAGCACTATTAACAGAGATATCAAGAGAAGCAAATAAATTGCAGTCACAAGATACATGATGATAGCACCTGAATCAATAACCCATGTATCACTGCTGAGAATATAATTGAAGATGTTTAAAATTCCAACAAAACAGAAGGTAGAAGAAGAAAATTGGATGACTGTCATTGGTAACCTTACCAAAGAGCAGATTCAACAATTCTCTTTATTCAATTCTCAACTTCAGAGAACCCCTATCTCTTGCTCAAATGAAGTCAGTACCTCCCATTCTCTTCCATCCCTTGATGCGCGAGTGAAGAGATATATTTTTTCATGATGATTTAACGCCTCATGATATCATATAATTCACTTATACTAGTAAGAAATTTCACGATCTTTGCTTTCTCCATTTTTATTGCAGACGAGCAGCTTTACCACAAGTACATGGGTCATCAGGTTCCTCAATACTCACCAATATTACTCCTCAAAATTTCCAGAGTAGTGTTTCAATTGGGAAGAGACATCAAGAGATCCTAAATCTCTTGAGTAAAGTTAAAAGTTCTTGGAAGGTTGGTCATATGAAACACATTATGAAGATCACACCATATATTAAAAGCATAATTCAAACGTAAAATACTATAATAAATCTGAGGAGACACATAGTTAAGTAACCAACCCTTGATTATACTATTACAGTGAGACCAGATGCGAAAGTTAACGTCATATTCAGCAAAACGAGAGAGAGTATCATCTACAAAACTGATTTTGTTCTTTGCATCTAACGTTATAGACATCACAGCATGCCAATCATCAAAATTGTTTCCATCAAGACATAAAGTAATAAATTGTAAATTTGGATAATCTGCATTGTGCAGGAGTGAATAGAATCTATGGAGTCACCTAAAACAGCATCATAGAGGCTAGATTCCAGACAAGATTTAGTCGGAGAAGCGATCACATCAGATCTAGAAGAAGCACGAGATCGAGTTGATCGATTCAGAATCGTATTGAAAAGCACCATAGCCGAAACAAAGTTAAACAAAGAATACAAATTCTCAGCTTGAAAATGAAAAACGTAAATTGAGACTAAAACAAAAAACGTAAATTGAGACTAAAAAAAAAAAACGTAAATTGAAAGTACGAAATCTGGTATGGAATTGGCCTTTGTGGCTCGGAGACTCATAACCGACAACATCCTTGTTGCACAAGAAATCTTTCATGCTCTTAGGACCAATCCGAGTTGTAAGGCTAAATATATTGCCATAAAAACATATATGAGTAAGGCATATGACAGAGTAGAATAAAGCTTCTTAGAAACGCTAATGACGGCTGGGATTTGATAGTAAATGGATACTTTGGACCATGCGATGCATGTCGTCCGTATCATACAAAGTGCTTATAAATGGCGAAGCAAGAGGTAACATCACTCCCCGAAGAGGGCTGAGACAAGGAGACCCGCTTCTCCCTTTCCTCTTTATATTATGCACGGAGGTACTGATCTCACAAATACGAGGTGCTGAAGATGAGAAACGTATTACTGGGATCAAAGTGGCTCGGGCCAGCCCTTCGGTCTCGAATCTGCTATTTGTAGACGACAGTCTTTTCTTCTGCAAGGCAGAAGTCCCTCAATGTGAGGAGCTAATAAATATTATAAACCAGTCTGGAGAAGCATCAGGCCAACAATTAAACAAGACCAAATCCTCAGTTCTGTTTGGATCAAAGGTGACATCGGAGAAAAAGATTGATCTGAAGCGAACCTTAGGAATCACTAAAAAAAGGGGACTGGGCTTATATCTTGGTATCCCGGAGAAAATATGTGGATAAAAAAACAAGTTTTTGCATATGTGCAGGACATATTAAACGATAAAACAAATATCTGGTCTGCAAAACTTATATCCAAAGGAGGAAAGGAAGTCCAGATTAAATCTGTGGTCCAAGCTATTCCGACATATCTTATGTCGTGTTTTCTTCTCCCAAAGGAAATTACGGATAACCTTATGAGTGCAATCTCACGTTATTGGTGGAGTACGAAGAACAACAATCGAGGCATACACTGGATCACATGAAAAAGCTTATGTTTACCACAAGAGGAAGGCGGAATGGGCTTTAGAGACCTCAGAGACTTCAATCTTGCACTTTTGGGGAAAAAAACTATGGCGATTGATGAGATATCCTGACTCACTATTGGCACGTATTCTCAAAGCACGGTATTACCGGAAATCAAATTCAATGGAGACTGGAAAAGCAAGTGTCCCATCTTTTGGATGGACCAGTATCATGGCGGCAAGGCCAATACTCGATCAGGGAGTGAGAAAATCAGTAGGAACCGGTTCTGATATAAAAGTCTAGACAGATAAGTGGATCCCCAGCGAGGCCAGCTAAAGACAATGGATGCTTCAAAGATCCAGAACTCAAAGTACATCACCTTATACACTTTGATACTAAAGAATGGAACATGGAATTACTACATGCCTTCATCGCGCCAGAAGATATCCCTAGGATCCTAAGCATTTAGACCTAGTAGACTGAATCGATGAGATAGCGTCTGTTGGGACCACACAAAATTGGGTGCGTATACAGTCCGCTCAGGATACAAAACCGCCATCAGTATGCGAATGAACCAAGTTCCCACCATCTACTCGGAACCGAGTACGACGAGCCTGAAAAAACAAATATGGAAAATCAAAACCTCAAGGAAGATCAAGCACTTTCTCTGGCAAACCTTGTCGGGTTGCGTAGCAACGACAAGCAGATTAACAGATCAACATTGAGGTAATGATAGAGGATGCCCACGTTGCGGAGGTACAGAAGAATCGATTAACCACTTACTATTTGAATGTCCTCCCGCCCTGCAATGCTGGGCCCTGTCTAACATTCCATCAGCTCCGGGATTATTCCCATGTACATCACTATACACTAACTTAGACTACCTTTTGTAGCGAGCGAAAGAGGGAGGAGCGCACAGAATCCATTTTTGTGTTCCCATGGTTGAGGTATATCTGGAAAGCTAGAAATGAAAAAGTATTCAAAAGAGTAAATATATCCCCCATTGATACATTACAACTTGCGGAACATGAAGTGGAGAGCTGGAAATTAGCGCAGATAATAGAAGAGACAGAAGAAATATTGGATGCACCATCTCCACCATCTCATGCTCAAGGACTCCAAACTGAGAGTTTTGCAAGCAATAGAACGAGATGTCAAGTAGATGCTTCCTAGGAACATGATGCGAGAACAGTGGGCTTTGGATTCGTAACGCAGATGAGATATCGATGCTGGGGCGAAAGCTAGACCAAATAACAACTCTCCTCTGCACGCAGAACTGGAAGGACTGACATGGGCTATGCAAACAATGATACAACAGCGAAGAATGGATATCTATTTTGAGACAAATTGTGCACAATTGATTAAAATTGTTTAGGAGGAAGAAGAATGGTCGGCGATTGAAGTTGAATTTGAAGATTTCCTGAAAGTTTATCAAAAATTTGAAAAATGTACTATCTCATATATCCCGCGGACTGCAAATGTACGAGCAGATCTCTTGGCAAAGAAAGCACGACACCAGGAAGAAAACTTTTCCTACATCGGTCAGCTGATTCCACAGTGGTTAGAAAATCATCATAACTTTTTTGCGTTAGCTTAGAATATAAGTTTCGAAAGTTTGTACAACGTCAAAAAAAAAATATGAAAATTCTGATACCATATCATCAACAAAAAAATGAAAGAAAAAGTTTATTGGATAAAAAATATTTATATTATCATATTAACTAACCTTACAATTAATATCTATACAAAAAAAAAAACAAGTAAAGTGAACAAAATACAACTGATATAATACAGAAAATAACCAAATTATATAAATATATCAATATTCCTATACCAACTCCCACTAAAAAAACAAAATACAACTGATTTTTTTTTTCTTAATTAGAAAATACAACTGATTTGTTTTTCTTTTTTAATGGTCAAAGCAAAACTACCTATCCAAAAAGTTATAGAATAATCTTAAAACCATAGGACTCCTAGTTTCTCTGAATTAGTTTTTGATAAATCTGATTTATAATTTGATTCCCGTTTCCAAGGTTAAAATGAAAACAGAACCAAAATTGATTTGTTCTACTAATTACAATCTAACATATTACTCGAAAAGAAGAGGAAGATCTAGTCATAATCAAGATTCAAGAAGGACAAGAGGATGTAATTGTAAAACGTAAAAACATTTACGAACAGAAGCACGTTTCTAAATAACTCCAGGGGCAAGAGTATAAATAACTAAAAACGCCCACTAAAACAGAGAACATTCAAAAGCGGAAAGCCTCTCATTCTCAGCGTTTTTCGCTTCGGCTCTGTGTAAACTTCTCTTCTCTAAAAGTAAAACCCACATCGAAAAAAAAAACTCCCTACGAGATTTTACCCAAAAGATCCCAAAGGAAAAGACAACAGAAGCATCATCAAGCCTCCAAGCATTACATAAGGGGAAACAAAAGACTTAAAGAGTTTTAGACAAACATCTTTACATGCCTGTGAGAGCAGAGATATGTATAAACTTGCAGTTGCTACTGTAAATGCATTTGTTGTCGCGGGACAGCACGGGAACGAACAGGTGTCTTTGACGGACTCACCCTGTTAATCCAACCATCAAAACACGTCATCGTTCATATTCATAATAAATTAACAGGAAATGTTTTGACAACAAGTTGGTTTGGTCCTGGACCTTATCGGTAAAGAACCAAGAAGGACGCCACTGCAGTTGAGAGCAGCTATTGCACTTTCAGCCTGCGGAAGAGAAAAGAACGATACTCACAGCCTTAATATATCGATACAATCGTAAGAATATGTACTTGAAACAAGTTTTAATAAAGTTATAAACAATCAAGTTCCATTTTCCAACCAAAACACAGTATAAGCAAAACCAAGATATTGATTTGTAGACTCATCGATTAAAGCTTTTCATTGACAATGGAAGTTTGGAAGAAAAGAGATAAATCAATGCAAGTATGTGCTTACCATGACAAACTCAACGAAACCGATTCTAGTTGGATGATGATAATCTCCCAGAAGCCTCAGACGGTACACCTCTCCACACACAGCCTCAAAAAAGTTTTTTATGTCCGTTTGAGTGACCTGTCGAACATTGAAACTAATCAAAGTTAGCTACTTTAAGTCTCATAGTAGCTCGACGAGGAAACGAATTTGAGAGAATCACCTTCTTGTCGATGTTAGTGCAGTAGATAGTTCTCGCACACATCTCACGCTCATCTTCAGTCTAAGAACCAAAACAGGACCAGAAGTCAAACGTCTTGACTCTTGAGTCTTAAAAAAAAAGACAGAACTTTTCACTCAGCAGGTGATGAAATCGAAGAAAAACTCTCACCCTTGGCAAGAAAGTCGGGTTAACAGGTGCGATAGCAGTTTTGGACGGCATAACCTTCACAGGATAGAATCCCAGCATCGTCCCAGACAAATTCAGCGCAGCTCTTGCACCCACTACAAGTCCCAAATTTGCAAATTCACTAAACCAAGCATTTACAGGCATTTTCGAAAAACGTAATGAAACCAATGATACCTTCATCAGTGAACTCGATGAAAGCAAACCTAAGGACTGAGTTTGGGTCACCACAAATGCGGCAGTCAACGACCTAAATAACCAACTTCACAGTCAACACAAAGAACACACCACAACACAAAGATGAACTTGCAGAAGTTTTCTTAAACCTGTCCAAAGCCGATAAACAAACCAGCAAGCTGCTCCTCGGTGACCTAAGGCCATTAAATAAGATAGTATAGGTGGTGAGACTAGAGTACGCCTGAGAAGAACCCTTAAAGAAAAGTGGATGCTTTTTTAAAACCTGTTGGTCAATATCAGACACATAGACAGTTCTTCGAATGATCTCATCACGCTGAGCCATACTTGTCCGAGGATTCATCCTCCGTCTCCCTTGTGGTCCGAAGGGCTTCTTCTGTTTCAAATCAAATGAGTTCAGAAGTTGTAAAAAAGAAAGAACATTTACAAAAGGTGAGAGCTTCAACTTATAAACGCACAAGAACACTAGAACTAAGCAAAGGTGAGAGCTTTAACTTATAAACGCACAAGAAGACATTACAAAACCAAGTTTAAACAAACAACTAAAACGTGAAAACTGGGAAATTGTAATTCAAAATCACACAAGTAAACAAGAGACATGAGACAGGAAGACAAGAGAGACGTGTCTGATTACCCTTCGAAAACCGCCCTCTTCTTTGACGGGGTAGTATCCGGCGGCACCAAAGCCATTGTTGTTTAAGAAAGAGCCAGCGACGGTGAAGAAACCACCGTTACTTGCTTGCTTGTTGAGTGAAGGAGGAACAAACTCTTCAGCCATGGGGTTAAGCTTAGATAAAAGCTCATGGAGCTCTCTCATCTCACGCTTGAAGCTTTCTCCACCGTCGGATCTCTCCACGTGGGATCCGATCTCACCGTGGATTCCATTTTCACCCTGATCGTCGTTGGAAGAGACGGAAGACGGCGGCGACGGCGAGATCACCCCAACCTCTGTCTCAGCTCCAACGCTCTCAACGACCGCCATGATAAAAAAAACCCAGAAATAAAGATGGGATTTCTCAGTGAACCCACGATCAAAGTAACAACAATTGAGGAAACGAAATGTAAAAGGAACAATAGCAGAGAGGGGTTGTGTTGTGTAAGAAGGAGCCACCCAAGAGAGAGAAGAAGGAAGAGGACAAAAGAGTCAAAAGCACAATGAGGATTAGTGGTAATTAATATTTTATTACATGAGAAAGATAAACGAGGTTCGTTGAAAAAAAGAAATAAAAAAAGCAAATGGTTTTTGTTTTTACCGCGGTTAAAAAGTAAATATCGATCGGATAAAGTAGAATCTGGTCGTACTACAGAGAAGATCGATCAGGCTCTTATTTCGTGTCTTGTTTCTCTTTTTCTGCTCTTTTCGGACTGAGCTAAATCATAGCCACTCTGAATCGACAACTCTATATTATCCAAATATGATTTTGCATTTTTTATATTTATGTCACTGAAACCAAAATAAAAATATGACATCAATTATGTGAACTTAAATTTGAGATTTTCTAATTCAATTTGAATGTGATAAACAAAAATTAAACTTAAAATCACCCGTACACGGGACATACCTTTTGAGGTTTAAAGGGATAGCTAAGTTTTTTATCACCTGAGTTTGAAGCATTAATTAAATTTATAAAAATAAATTAACTTAATTTAAATTAAAATAAGAAAATAAAATTAACTTATTCGAAGGGAGTAAAAAATAGTTTTTAGCGTAAAAATCTAATATTAGAAAGAAAAACATCTGATTTAGATAACTTTATTAAAAAGGAAAAAACCATATATTTCTGATAATAATACATAAATATGTATCTTTGATGACAATTTTACAAATTGTCCAACACTTGCAATTGTTTTTCTCTCAATCTTATATGAAATTTATGATTGGGGACTTTGTTATATTTTGAATAATCTTGCATACTAAAGTTGCAAAGTTCAATAAGATTTCCTTCACACAATTCAGCTCTAAAAATTTCAAGCTGATGCAAAACTTCCAATATATTTTCTTGTATTAGAATAAGATTTAATATTTTTAGATAATATTAAATTATCTTATAATAAAATATATAAAAAATTTAGAAAAATAAATTAAAATATTTACATTCATTAAATAGGTAAAAATTCATCCATATAAATTCATTATTCTTTTAAATTATTATTGCTTTCCATTTTTTTGTAAAACGGACTACCATACAATGATAATGACAATTTTATTTACTTATCCAACATTAAATATTGGATATATTTGTTTCTTTGATAATATATTTTTCGTGAAAAAAAAATTATTTGAGTTAGAAATTTAAATAAAAATATAACATACAGAAATAATAATATTAAACAAATAAGTGTTACGAAATATAGATGAGGCTCATTAATTTGGAGTTTATAACACAAAGTCACTAATGTTAAAATAAATTATTCATAAACCCTCTTTAATGTATATAATTCTGAAAAAATTGTAGTAATAGAAAATCTTAAAAAGTAATAAAAGAATGAGAAAACATACCTAATATTCTTTTAAATTGTGTTATTGTGTGTAATGGAAAATTATGAGAAAGTAGATACTTTTATATAAAGATTATTGTTTCTAATTTTTTGGCGTTTATCGTTTTAAAAAAAAAAAATTATTCTCCTTATTTTTTTTGGTTTATGACTATTTTTAACAGTTTTTTTTTATTTAAACTTTCTTTTTTAAAAAAAAATCTTTAAATCTTTTTGGTTTATGATTTGCTTTTATATTTTTCTTTTTGATTATTATTAACTTTTTTTGTTAAATTTATAATTTATAGTTTTTTATTTGTGTTGATGCTTTTAAGATTTTAACAAATAAAATATATTTTAACACTTATCAAAATCTTAAGAATCAAATAGACACTCATCATGATTATTTTAGTTATTGACTTTGAGAAATTAATTTTTATATAATAAGTTTATTCTCTTTTGTTATTTTTATCATGCGTGACAATAAAGTACCATGAAAAATATATGTACTTTCATATTTTTCTATCTAAAAAAGCTTTATTTAGTTTTATAAAAATAATTATACTTGATACATTCTTACATATCTGTTTTTCTCAACCAACAATTTACGGTTTTAAGTTTCAATAAACTTATTTTCAAGTTACAAATTTAAGAATATCTAATCAAATCAATTTTATCTTTTATACTTTAACCACAAGATTTACTACGAACCTATTGTAAAGTTTTAAATATTAAAAGGCTAACATTTTTAATTATATTGTTTTTCTCTTTGAGTAAAACTACTTTATTATATTTGAAAATTCTTTTACTATTCGACAACTATAGTGTACTAGCAAAAACCCTTTGTACATAAGTACATAACTTCTGAAATCCAAGAACGACGAAGTAAACTGTAAAAATGTGTAATGGATAAACATGAAGTAAACTACAACTTACTTGGCGACAAAGAAGAAAGCAATGACAATGGCATGACATGTTTCGGAATTATCCAGTTTCTAATAAATACGTTACTCTCAGTGTTCGTTCACCTTTCTTACAGCGAAGTACATAATATAAACCACCTTGCAGCAATAGTACCCATATTATCCACCCCACATCCGACCCATAAAAACTTATCTATAAATAATTTAATCCACACAAAAAAATCCATTAATTATATTATTAATTAAATGAGTAATTCTCGTATATAATTTAATAAATTTTGGGTTACCCAAGATATTTATATTAATTTTTTTTACATATGTAATTAAATTATATCATATTTTTGTTAGAGTATTTTCAGTTTTTATAGAAAATACACTATTATGATTTTGACAAAAAAGCACAATTTGCAGTTCTAGAAAAAAACACAATTTTAGGTTTTACCGAAAAATATAAGTTTACAGTTTTGGTGGAAAAACTCAATTTTATAATTTTGGTGGAAAAACATTATTTTCTGGTTTTAACGGGAAAACGTAAATTTTTCGGAAAACACATATTTTACTGTTTTGGTAGGGGAAAAACTATTTTACGGTTTTGATAAGAAAACCCAATTTTACGGTTATAGAGAGAAAACACAATTTAACCATTTTGACAGAAAAACGTAATTTTATGATTTTGGCGAGAAAATGCTATTTTACGGTTTTAGTAGAAAACGTTATTTTACGGTTTTGGGAGAAAACATAATTTTACGGTTTTGGCAAAAAATGATATTTTACAGTTTTGGTGGGAAAACACAATTTTACGGTTTTGGGAGAAAAACACAATTTTACGGTTTTAGTTTTTATTGGTTTATTATCCAGATTTTATAAACTCCTATAAAGTCCCTAAAAATCTTAATTTCCAGATAAATCTAGAGACTCCATCTTCTAATATGATTATTCGAACTACAATGTATAAGGATCGAGCAAAAGAAAAAAGAAAATAATATATTCTCGATCCTTAGTGTATTTAAAAAACAATTATGCTTGATCCTTATACAAAAATAAAAATTGAAATAAACATTGTAGTTTGAATAATCAGATCATATTAGAAGACTGAGTTGCTGGATTTATCTGGAAATTAAGGTTCTTAGGGATTTTATAGGATTTTCTAAAATCTGGATAATAAATCAATAAAACCTAGAACCCTTAAAATCTGGTATCGTGTGTTTTAAAAAACTTTTCTTTTTATAAGATTTTATAAATCTACTATAAAGGTTATTCTTAGACTTCATAGTTTTGTGAATGAAGATGATTAACACAAAGTTTGATCCTTATACAAAAATATATGATAAACACAATAATTACAAAAACTAGATAACATCAAAATACAAATCTCTTCGATTTATCTTAAAATAGTCGTTTGTATAAAATTTTATAGGGATTTTGATAATTTTTATAAGACCTTATAAAATCTGGGTAATGAACCCTAAGACCATATTTTAGAAACCGAGAATTGGATTACGATGATTACAACAATTAGTACGATTATAATTCATTCAATCGAATTATAAGAATCCGGAGAGTTCATCAACAATGATTCAATAGAACAATCCTATGAGATTCAATTCCATCATTGATAATGACGAGATTCATTTGAATCACTTCAGAGGATGAACAATTCATATGGTGAATCAGTTCAGATAATGAGAGAAGAACTGACGAAAAAGAAACAGAGTTTTATAATGGTTGAAAATGTATGACGAACATTTTCAACCGTTCTTTTAATAACACAACCATAAACTCAACGATTGCAATATTTAGGAGATAACCACCCATTAACGCTTAAATCTCCAACATGATGCTCTCTAGGACGGAGCTTGTGATTCTCCTTAGCTCCTCCAGATCCAGAAGCCTGTTCCTGTCACCATTTCAGCTCTTTCCGCCAAAATCTGTAGATCAATTGAATCTTTAGCAAGACCCTTCCCCCGTTGCCGCCTTATGACCTCTGCCCCAGGCTTGTCTACCTCCCCCCGAATCTCCTTCAGATTCGTATTATTTTGGCTGGAAGTGGTACAATTCTATTGCCACCATCCTCCTCTGCAGCTTCGACCATATTAGAAGAACGAAGAAAAAGCTGCAAAATAGCTCATCTGCATTACCAACTAATAGTTGGCAACTATGAGCCACCGTCTTTTACTCCAAACAAGTTTAAATGCGCCAATCACTGCTGTCAGACTTACTTTTGATAGCAAATCTTTGCTCCCCTCAGATTATCCAAGTTGCCGCATATCCTTGGCCAAGGGTGATAAATTATGGGCTTGGTCCACTAATTCCAGTCTGGGTTAGTGCATATCTACCATTATTGGATTTAGCCCAACTCATGTCGTGCCCCTATCCTCCAATGTTAATTCACTATCTCGTGATGGTATCCGATGTTCAATTTCCGGTTTCTTTTCATCATTTCTTATCGAGAAGACGTTTATCATATGATCTAGGCCTGGCAATAAAACCTGGAACCAAAAACTCAAACCTGGAACGAACCAAAAAACCGACCGAAACGAACCGATTCTAATAAAAATACCTGATGGTTCTTAAACATTGATACTCACAAGTATCAGGTAATTGATATGTTGTGATTTTGACTCATTATAACCATTGCCATCTAATATATTTGGAGTATTTTGAGTATATTTCAGGACATTTCAGGTTACAAGGAAGCTTTAGATGAGGTTTGGAGTTGATGGAGCCTTTGGAGCAAAAAGGAGATGAAACTGAACAAAAGAGCCCAAATTGTACACGAGAGTACATGCTCCCGATTTTCCGGAGCACCTGCTCTAACCTGACTGACAAAAAAGGAGAAAATACAAGTTTACCTAATTTTGACCAGAAGAAGACCAACAAGAAAGAGCCACCTTCTGCAACTTTTTAGGATTGTTATTTTTCTATCTTTTAGAGACATACACAACTTTCTATAGAGATTTGTACCTTATTTGATCTAGGGAGAAGAAACTTCTACGATACCTTGAGAAGAATTTTGAATTCTATTTGCTTTGTTTATCTATTTCATTCATGGATTTCCATTCATCTATTGTTGTGTTTTGTTTCTCCATGTCTGAGTAGTAATCTAGTTAGATTAAGGGTTTCAAAGAGATTCATGAATCAAATGAATTGAACATAAATAGGGCTGCATCAATTGGTTGTCTTCATCTGTTGTTGATCTTAATGCTGAAATTAGATTAGCTACCTAGTGTCTGACTTTAGGTTGTTTAATGCATCAAAAGTGATTGTTTAAATGATTGAAAGAACATAGATGAGCAAATTGTCTTTAGCCAACGACAGTTGATGTTACTGCGATTTGTGAACTTATCAAACCTGCTCTTAATGCTTGTCTAGAATTTTAAGTTCAAACGACAGTTTAGAATTTTAGGTTGCTAGATAAAGTTGTTGATGCCACGACAGTGGATCAGTCTTAATTTTATGTCTGAGTTCGAGACATGTTCTTAATTACGCACTGAATAGTTGTTTGATTCATGATCTCTGAATTCCTGCGAACTTGTCCTTGATTTGACGTCTTGTTTAATTGTTTTAACATCGTTATTTATCTTTTCGTTTATTATCATGATAATAAAAAAAACCATATCTTATCTTAGCTTACTTTTAATCCTCATAGATTTATAGTGTAACACTGGTCCTCTGGAATTTGAATCATATATACTACAATCTCACTTTTGTGCACTTGCAGTAGAAATTAAGGATATAAATCCAGTGTATCAAGTTTTTGGCACCGTTGCGATGGGGAGCAATTTGTTATTTTGATTCTCGGATTGAAATTCAGTCTAAGATTTACCAACTTGTTCTTCTTTTCTTCTCTTTTGTGTCGTTAAGGTGAATTAAGAGGTAGAAAAGGAAGAATGGGCAAACAGAAAAAAAGGCCTAATAACGCCAACATGGGCGACATACGCAATGAGAACTTAGCTGCTGAGTTGTAGCAGCTTCGTCAGCAAATGGAGCAGTTGCCAGAGCAGCAACAACCACAACCACATCGTGCCATTGGGGATATACACACGTCTTATGCTTCTTACCAGAACAAAGTTGCTATCTGTCCACCGGCCATTCAAGGGCAAGATTTCGAAATCAAGCATCAATTGATTGCATTGGTTAAGCAGTATTTGTTTCATGGTTTGGCTGCAGAAAACCCAATAGACCACATAGAGAATTTTGAAGAGATTTGCAGTACCACGAGCTCTAATTGAGTACCTGTTGATTTCCTCAGATGCAAACTCTTCTCATTTCTCTTTAGCTGACAGAGCATTGAGGTGGCTCTAGTCACTTCCTCCTGGCTCTTTGACTTCATGGAAGCAGTGTAGATCAACGTTCTTGAATCACTTCTACACCAAATCCAAAACCGCATCTATGAGGAACAAAATCTCGTCGTTCCAACAACAGCCTAGAGAAGCCTTTTATGAAGCTTGGGAGAGGTACAAGGAGTACTGCAGAGAGTGTCCTCATCATGGGTTTACTGATGAGCAGATTTTGTGCATCTTTTATGATGGTGTTGAGTGGGATTATCAAAATGCCTTGAATGCAGCTAGGAATGGGAACTTTATGACCAGGACTAGGGAATGGGCATATCAGTTGATAGAGAACTTGGCTGCAAGTTCTAACTACAAACCTCATCAGTATGATCAGTCTAGATATGTCAATAGGGTTGAATCGCAGAAGATTGATGACTTGACAGAAAAAGTGGATATCTTGTTGATGAGAAATCAGAGAAGTCTGCAACTTTGTGAGAAAAAAATTGATGAACAACATGCTGATGTGAACTATGTGAGTGGAGACAATGTGCAGAATCAGAGCTTTCAAGATCATACAACTCCTTCTCAGGACAGTCTCGAGTCTCTTATGCAGTTCCTCTTGTTCAATCATGAGAAATCTGCTAATGAGATCACTATCAAGGTGGACAACATGTACCATGATCTTAACAATAAGTTTGAAGCTGTTTGCACTCATGTTAAAAAGGTTGACATTCAGATTGCTGAAACAGCTGAGACAATAAGGAGACCAGCAGTAATTCTTCTTGAGGAAGCAGAGCTGAATCCTATGAGTGGTTATGTCAATGCATTTGAGATGAGAAGTGTGAGGATACTGAATTCTGCAGCAAAAAAATGTTTCAGACCTAGAAAAAGCTGAGGAGCACTCGCTCCAACATGGAGCACCTGATCCTGACGTAGAAAAAACTATGGAGCATGCCTCATCATCCAGAGCACCTGCTTTTAGCGTAGAAAACACGAGATAGCAACCTAAATCTTCGTCTGAGCACCTGCTCCGCTAGGGTGCTCTAGGAAAATCTGAAGAAAATCTTCCAGAGAGTGTTTATATTCCTAAGGTTCCTTACCCAGTTCTTTCTAGAGAAAAGAGAGAGCCCATCAGTGCATATAAATTGGTTGATTTCAAAAAGATGGTGAGAAAGATTCCTAAGGAGATCTCCTTTGAAGAAGCTGTGAAACTCGTCCCTTACATGGTTTCTTCTGGGATTCCAGAGAGACTGAAGAGGAGAGTAATGCAATCTTTGAAAAGATAAGAACTACACCGCCACCATTGAGGGCATTTCCTAAGGTTGAAGATCCTGGAAAGTTCTTTGATTCATACTCCATTGTAAGAGCTGAATTTGAAGAAGCTCTTTGTGAATCTTGGTCTGGTGTGAATTTTATGTCAAAATCTATGACATAAATGTTGAAAATTGCAGGGATAAAACCTTCTCATATGACTCTTAGGTTTGCAAACAACACCACATCAACAACATATGGAGTTATTCATGATTTACCTATCCAAGTAGGGGATTGCCTAGTTCATACTGATTTTCAGGTTGTGGAGATCAAAGGAGGTTATGATATGTCTTTACTTCTTGGGACACCATTCATGGTTATAGTGGGTGCGATTATTGATATGCCTAACAAGAGAGTCTCATTTGCCAAATTCAACAAAAAAGTTTTCTACAAAGCCATCCCCACTAGAGGAGTACCCCAAAACACATCTTCCATCTCAGCAGTAGATGAGGAGAAGCTGATTGTTGATGATGTGATAGAGCTTGGTGATAAGTGTGAGATCAATAAAGTTTTAGATGGAAATCATCCTCCACTCACTAAGAAACTCAGGAAGAAAGTAGAAGTGCAGGAAAAAGTACAGTACAAAAGAATTAAGGGAGGTCCTAGAATGACTTTGAATCCTCAAGGATTATGATGGAAACGTACAAAGTGAAGTTCATAGGTGCCTCTAAGCCTTTCTCTAAACTTAGAGTTATTCTCCCCTTAGAATTGAAAGAGAAAGGTGTGGATGTTATGAATAGTATGCTGAGTCAGATTCTGAACATGAGGATGTATGATTGTGGGGTTTGTTTTGGAGCAAGCTCTCAAGTTTAACATATGCTTATACATGACCATCCAAGTCAAACTAGTGACTTTAACCAAGCGTTGGATGGGAGGCAACCCATTGGTAAGTGTATATACTTTCTCTTTTTTTTTTGGTTTTAGTTTTCTTTGTTTGAGCTTACAAAAAAAAAACAACAAACAAACAGGGGAGCAACCCACTGGAGCACCCGCTCCGCGTGCTGCTTGGGTTGCTCTAGGCGAACATAAAACGTAGGAGCAACCTGTCGAGAGCGGAGCACCTGCTCTGTCACATGCTCCAGGCGAAACAAACACGATAGAGCACCTGCTCCGACTTCCGGAGCACCCGCTCCGCGTGGATGCTCTAAGTAGGTAAGTTTTCT
>KE154913.1:164994-190746 GCA_000411075.1 Sisymbrium irio | reverse complement strand
AAGTTATAAAAATAAAATTATTTATCACACTAAAATAGATTTTAATAAGATATATTGAATATTCAAATAAAAATAATGTATGTTATAAGTTCAACATGTATAAAAATAAATGACTATACTTCAGAATGATCAAAATGTAATTAAATATAATATTACAATACATTTGAAAACATTTAAAAATATTAAATTAATCATCATGTCTATAAATCTTTTTTTACAATATATGTAAATCCTTTTATAAGTTTTGGATTTAAATATAAAAATATAAATATCAATAATATTTTCAATACAATAAAAAATCTTAGAGATAATACATTAATGAATCTTAATTTGAAATAAAATAAAATATTATAGTCATATATTAGTATATTACCTTATATATATGCATAAATTTATATAATTATTAATTTATACTATTATTGGGACTATATTTTTACATAGAGTTTTTTTTTAAAAGTTATTATCTTATTATTTTATTAAATTTTTCTAATTTTTGCATTGGCCCGATTTGGAACCGGAAAAATTTATTAATTTATCGAGTATTAATTTATAGATGTTCTACTGTATGTCTTTTTCTCACAAAGCACATGTATACATATACAGGGGTGAGCATAAGTTTTAGCATAGCTATCTGATTACAAGATAATATATATTGTAATAGTGATTAGAGAAATAAAATATAAGTTTGATATTAATTCCTCACACTGATCGATTGTTAAACCTTTCTACCAACGATTTAAACTTTATTTTCGTTGACCATTTTGTTCTTCCAATTTTTTTAGGTGAATCTTTATTTAGATTGTAAGATTCAAAGCTCTTTATCCATTTGTTTTTCATTTTGATGGGGGGGGAAATAACAAACTCACACAGTTATCAAAATACAGCAAGGTCCAGCAACAAAAAGAAACAAAAATTCACCTCCAAAATACCTTATAAATTTATCACCATTAACATTTCAAGTTAATCAAAACACAAGAAACAATAATGTCGACTTCTAAAACCATAACCATCACTCTTTTCATCGCGACATCACTATTCGCGTCCTGCAACGCAGCCGCAAACGCCACAACAAAACCGCTATTCCCAGCCATTCTAATCTTTGGGGATTCAACCGTGGACACAGGCAACAACAACTACCCATTAAACACAATCTTCAGAGCTACACATCTTCCCTACGGCATTGACCTCCCGAACCACGAAGCTAACGGGAGATTCTCAAACGGAAAACTAATCCCCGACATACTCGCAGCCAAATACAACATCAAACAGTTTGTTCCTCCTTTCTTACAACCAAATCTCTCCGACCAAGAGATTGTAACCGGAGTATGTTTTGCATCAGCCGGTTCGGGTTACGATGATCGAACCAGCCTCTCGACTCAGGCCATTCCTGTCTCGGAACAACCTAACATGTTCAGACGTTACATTGCTCGTCTTAAGAGTATCGTAGGAGACAAGAAAGCTATGGAGATCATAAACAATGCTTTGGTGGTCATCAGTGCAGGGACTAACGATTTCGTCTTGAACTTTTACACTATTCCTGCAAGGCGTCTTGAGTATCCTCTCATCTCTGGTTACCAAGAATTTATTCTTAAGAGGCTTGACAATTTTGTCCGGGTACAGTTTCTCACATTTTCTCTGATTATCGCTAAACATCTCAAAAAAGGAAATGACTCAGAATTCGAGGATTTTGACCTGCCTTTGCTAATCTTTTCCGGTGTGTTTCTGTGCAGGAACTTCATAGTTTAGGTGCCCGGAATATTGTGGTCGGAGGTTTACCTCCTATTGGTTGTTTACCGATTCAAATGACTGCTAAACTCCGCAACATCTTTAGGTTTTGCTTAGAACACGAGAACAGAGATTCTGCCGTATACAACCAACAACTTCAAAAGCTATTACCTCAGCTCGAAGCATCTCTTACAGGAAGCAAGATCCTTTATGCCGATATATATGACCCTATATACGACATGATGCAAAACCCTAGCAAATACGGTAAAGATACAATATTCCTTGTTACGCAAGTTTCCTGTAATATTATTTTGAGCAGTACGATCACTCATTTGGACTTTTTAAAAACAGGGTTTAAAGAGACGAAGAGAGGATGTTGTGGAACCGGGTATCTGGAGACGAGCTTCATGTGTAATGCTTTTTCTCCATCGTGTCCAAATCACTCGGAGTTTTTGTTCTTTGACGCGATTCATCCATCGGAAGCTACCTATAATTACATTGGAAACTTGCTCGATACTCAGATCCGCGGGAGGCTTGCGGTTTAAGTCATCACGATTGGCGTAAAATGTTATTTGATTTTAATGCTAATATTAATTGTACTTGGATTTGCTAACCAACAATAACTTTGCCACCTACTGGTGCTTTAAATTTAGCTAAATCAGTTGACGTAAATCATAAGATTCTGCCAAGTCAGAAAAGAAGTAAAAAATTTGGAAAGTTACATTTCAAAATTTTCAACTCCCATCTAGTCCTCTCTGAGTTGAGAAAGGTTTGAATGGAGTTCTACTTTCTGCAGTCTTTCTGAGTATTGCAAATGCTTTGGTAGATTCTTGAAGTAGAAATTTGGCACTCGAATCTATGAATCTCCTTGGTAAGATTATGATATGCTAATGTGTTTTGAACCTTGATACAAATCATCTACCTAATCTAAACAAAAAAGCTACAGAAACTCTAAACCACAAACATTTATATAATCTCTCCTGTTTCTCTAATCCCATTACACACCATACCTCTTCAAGGCTTTGCTTAAACTCGGCATTACATTGTAGGCATGGTAAGATCTTCTGAGTTCAATAATGGAGCCAACCTGTAACAAATTTAACGGAGTTATCAACAAAAATGAAATCGTATTGTTTATTGTTTGATATATGAAATCAGAATTGTTAACTGGATGATATTGAAAGCAGAAAGAGTACTTACGATGATTAAAACCGATGTAAACCCGATAGAAAAGCCTTGATTGATGCTGCGTAGATAGTGGTCAAGTACAGTAGATGATGTTGCCAAAAAGCTCAACAGAAGACCTCCTGAATCAAACCAAACCAAAAATGGTTTTTAGCGACTACATAATATACGCAACCAAGTCTGGAAAACAACAACAACTTAACTTACCCCAAAATCTAGTCGATGCTTGCATCTTCGTTAGGTACTCGATTGTGGCTTTCCCAGGTTTTATGTTTGGTATTCTTGCGCCCATTTTGTTTAAATAATCGGCTATTTCCTTAGGCAAGTTGGCCTACATAACAAAACAAGTAATCCGGTATATGAAAAATGTTTAATGTTCACGAGAGATCAGATTGAGAAAAAAAAGAGTAAACAACACTCACAATGTCAAAGATGTTGAAGAGAAATACGAAAAACGCATAGATTGAGTAGTACACCCAAGGCGGTGCCCCAACCGTGTTTTCAGGGTTTAATATCTCCTTCACGTGTAACAAGAATGGCGAACCCACAATACTAATAAACAATACACATCACCTCATTAGACAGCCTTAGATGGTAACAATAACACAAATAAGCAAGAAACGAGAATGATTTAAGCATAACGTGTGCTTTACCTGGCAAGAATGCTGGGAAATGCCAAGAGATAAGTGGTTGTGAGAACAGGCTGCATTCCTGCTGGGTTAATATTGAAAGGTATGTACGGCTCCACCTCGGTTATTGGAGAACCTTCTCTGTCCAAATGGAAAAAACATAGAATAAAAACATATGAGTAAATCACACGTTGCATCCAAACTGGTAAGAATTACAATATACAACAATCTTATTTTACAAATACTGATGATTTAGCTTTATATTACCTCGAAGCAGAAGCAAGCTTAAAGCCATAATATTGTAGTTTTATCTTCCTGCAGCCCTCAGTAACAACAACAGCGAACATAGTTACTACTGTAAAAATGCCCAGCACGCCCAACAAGTAAGGCAACCAATTCGAGAAACTTCCTGCAGAAAACAAAAGAATTGCTCTTATTTTATAAACCAATTGAGGAGAGAAGCAAATCATAGTTGCTTCCAGGAGATCTAGGAGACATGGAGGTATGACATAAAGACTAGCCATACGTTCGGGGAAAATGAAGTAATAAAAACCAAAGGTACCTGAGATTTGATTGAGCATCTTGTGTAAGGTCTCTGTGTAGCCCGTCAATATTCCCACACAAATAATTAGAGATGATCCTTGACCTGTAAAATGCACAGAAACGGGTTATGAGCCAGGTACCCCTATAACTCCAATTCAGCATCACCATAAGCTACAAAAGGTTAGGAACCAAGCCAAATCTAGACAGTTGCATAGCGAGAGGATCAAAAATACCAAATCCAGATTCTGATATCGTATCACACAGCCAAGTCATCGTCATTGCACCACAGACAAGTAGAGATGCTGTAAACATTACATGCTTGACCCTGAATAAGCATATGAATTTTTATTTAAGCATCAGCTGTGGCAATATAGATGGAAGAATTAAAATGCAACAATTTCGCTACTTTGAACGTGAATGATCCTAATTGACTTACTGGGATGTGACTGCAAAAACTGAATATTGGAGAGAAGTGCACGCCACCACTATACCTTCCACTATAGCAAAGACAAACGATAGCCACCATCTAAACAAATATACGGGAAAAAAACATACGATTTAGTAACTTTGTTTAATGAAGCACAAAAGACACAAGAGCTACAAACAAATGAATTGCATGTTAAGAATTCATCTCACGGCTTGAGAGGAAAAAAAACTAAACACACATATAACTCTTGATCTTCTCGTGACCATCTAAGCCTTCCTTTCGCAGCTTCACCAAGGATGGAAGAACGTGACAAAGCACCTGGGCGCCAAAACAATTTATATGATCACTTGATATCATCAGCCATAGTTTTAATATATAAATAACCCACAAATTCAGGCAAACACATCAAATCAAGAGGAGATCTTAACCTGCATAATAATGGATGCTATGATTTGTGGACTGAGCCCAAGCTGGAAGAGCGAAAGCTTGATCTCTGCTCCAAACTCACCCAGTTCCTCTACCAAAACAAACAAAAATGTCAATCACAAACTCAGATGCATCTACAAGGGATTATAGGACGCAAAATGGCACGAGAACACTCACCAACAGAACCTGAGACAAAGCTAAGGTAATCTTGAGGTATTAATCTTCTGTCGAATCCAGGTAAAGGGATAAAATATCCAACACGGCTAAGTACAAGCAATAGAGCCGTTACAAACAACCTCCTCCTTATCTCGCTCTTAAAGAATCTTTCCGCTGCGCTATTGAGTACTGAACTTATACGAACAAAATCAAGAAACCTATTTCTAAAAGACTTTGGCCTATTATCCTGTAGTGTCTTGGAGACAGTCTCAGAACCGCGAATGTCCTGTGACTCTGGAGGAATAATCTCCACATCCAAAGCATCTGTATGCATCTCCTCGCTGCTAATAGAGTCATTTCTGCGCTTATCGGAATAGTTAATCGAAAAACTCTTCCTTTCTTTTATCAGGAGATGTCTTCTGTTCATCTGTATAAAACAGTTTTCTCTCGTTCTTGACAAACACAAACTCGTAGTAAGGCATCTTCTGCATCGAAGTGGTTGATAGCACAGAGATGGGTCCCCTGCAAAAAACATCAGTGAAACGACATATGTTGTGTCAATAACTGTTGCTATCTATGTGAAAGGAACAGTTCGATTATTTGAGCAAATTGCAGGAAGTAATCCAAAAGTTGTGAACTTTAGAGCAACAAAGATAAACCCAGGTTCGTTAGTGTTAGTTCCCTATAATTTAACCCCAGCTAGTCTAGATGTATTGAAATTTTGGTCTTACTTTGATTCGGATTTAATAATTCAGAGGATGAAAACTTACGTTTAGAGAGGAAAGCAACGGAGGGTTGGGAAAGAGAGATTGGTCTAAGAGGAGAATGGAAGAAGCAAGCTTGAGAGGAATTCATCGAGAGGATGAGAGAAAGCGCGGCGCAGAGCCAAGGTAGGAGAAGAAGAACATTAGAGAGTGTTACTGACTCTTCCAAAAATCAATTAGTCCCCCCAAATAATATGATTTATTTAAGTAATTCGTTAAAAATTGTAATAGTAAAATATAACTAAAATTACTTATATTTAAGAATTTAGTGATAATGCCCACCAAAAAAAAGAATTTAGTGATAATATTAATTGTTTTATTTATTTATTATTGCACTCATGTTGACATTATGTCACCATCCTAAATTTAATCTAGGAACGTATGCTCTGAATTATATACGACAACACAATACTATGGTCTAAATTTTATGAAGATATAACTGAGTTGTGGTAATAATTACTCAGAGACATACTTTAATCTGAGAAAGAAATACTTTGATTTAGATTCGTGTAATTTTATTAGTATAAAAAAAGCAGAAAACAGTAAAGAAAAAATCGACATTTGTATATTTTTTCTTCTCGGAAATCATTTCTGTTTGTTAGATTTTTGTTTTTTGGATTTATGAAAAGAAAAGAAAAGAAATGAATAATGTAGGGGTGAAGTGATACAAGTCTACACTCTATTCCAGTAAATCGCAAACCCAACCGATCCAGTCTTGGTTAGATTCCCTCCTCGATCCGACCGCAAAATTTGGATACTTTTTGCATTTCATTTCATTACCAAACTAAAATCCAAACATCAAACAAAACAAAGCTTCTCCCTTTGCTTTCCCCTTTAAGTTGTTGTCTACTTCCCCCTTCCCTTCTGCGATTCTCTCTCCGGCAATCAAACCCTAAAATTTGCAAGGGGTTTCATCTAACTCCTCTCAAGTCTCAAGTCTGAAGTCTCGTTCTTTTATTTATTACTTTGATCTCAATTGGGTTTTGACTGATCATGGATTCTGAGGAAGACATGCTCGATGCGCACGATATGGATTCTGGGGAGGATGATTTCTACAGCGGCGGCACCGACGATGATTACAATGGTAGTGATGACGGCGAACCCGATTACGGCTTTGTTGAGGAAGACGCTGACGATTCTGCCATGATCGCCTCCCATCGCTCTCAGGTTGATTTGCTTCTTCAGTTGCTCTTTGGTGTTGAAAGCTAATTGCTTTTAGGAACTTGTGTATGTTTGTTATCACTTGGCTGCTGCCAAAAGTTTTGAACTTTCGGGGCTTTCTTTGATAAAGTCTCAGTTTTTATGTGGGATTATACTCTAATTGAGTTAAACAAAGTTTGTAGTAACATTTCGTTGATTACTGTTCGTGGTGGGAGCAAAGACTTTTCCTTTATGTGCATGCTGTTCATTGGTTATCTAGTTTAACTGTCGGTTTTGGTCTTCTTTGTTTCATGGTCGTTCAAAGATGACCCTTTTAGTGTAGAAGCTTATCTTAAACCATGTTCTTGTAATTCTGCTTTTGTGCTGTGGTCATTGTTGAGTTGTCAAATTGTGTGTAGCACTCCTTGCCTACAGCTAATAAGTCTCTCTAAAACCGCACTGTTAACGTCTTACTTGGCTGGCACTTGTATGGTTACTAGTGGTGTTGTTAGTGTCGTTTCACACTGTTTTTTCAGTTCATTGACTACTCTTATTTTTCTGTGATCATTGACCCATTTTTTTGTTGTACTATGGTTTCTTTCCAGAAAAATTTTTGTGTTCTGAGGGAAGAAGATATTCTCAGGCACCAGACGGATGATATTGATCGAGTTTCCGTCGTCCTCTCGATAAGTGAAGTCGAAGCGAGTATTCTGCTTCGTCACTATCACTGGTAAAAGGCCTTTGACATTTATTGTTTGATATTACCACAATGTGTTTCTACTCTTTCTTGTATAAATCTGCATCCTTGTTTATCCTTGTTTCAAAACAACTTTTTGTTTCTGGTGAAATATCAAATGATCTCTGTAGTTTTAGTCCATATTCATACTGGTGTTATTAAATGATTATTCTAGCTTCCTGATGCGGTGAGAAAATTCTTATTTCAGGAGTGTTGGTAGAGTTCATGATGAATGGTTTGCGGATGAAGAGAGAGTGCGGAATACTGTTGGCATATTGGAGAGTCCTGTTGTTTCACCATCTGATGACACAGAAGTATGTCCTTTGACTGTATAAGCTGAAGTGGTTTTTGCATATGTGTCGCTTGATAATTTATGTCGTACTGACTCATTATCTGGTTTTTAGCTTACATGTGGAATCTGTTTCGATTCATACCCTCCTGATAAAATTGCTTCAGTTTCTTGTGGCCATCCTTTCTGCACTACATGCTGGACAGGTTCGTTGTACTTTTTATTAGTTTCACTAACATCCTCGAGACTCTTATATCTTTAGTTTTGTCAAAGAATGGTTAACACCAGTTTGAATTGTTTTCCCTGTATTTTTCGGACTTAGGTTTAGTTAATTTGATGTAACTTACAAAGATAAATTCCTCTCAGTCTAATTGTTAATTTCAAAACGTTTTATCTTTGAGTGTTCTGAAACCATAATTTCTGCTCCATGTTCTACTACAATACTTTTTAGAGTGGTAAGTTACCTTTTACAATGTACGCTTTTGCAGGTTACATCAGCACAACCATTAATGACGGTCCGGGATGTTTGATGCTAAGATGTCCTGACCCTTCTTGTGTAGCTGCTGTTGGTCATGATATGGTTGACAAATTAGCGTCTGAAGAAGACAAGGAGAAGTACAATAGATATTTTCTTAGGTCTTATATTGAAGACAACAGAAAGGTAAAGGCTAACTAGATAATTTATTGCAAAACACGTTATTTGAAAAATACTTTATTCATCACCTAGACTATTTTTTGTTTAATGGTTGAAATTCAAAAAGAGCCTAGCCTTTGTAACATGTTTCTAGTTTATTGGAAGGTTATGTTCATTTTCATGATTATTCTCGAACTATTTTCAATATCCTTGGGTTGAGCAAGGTTTCAACTTATATTATTGTCTCTCCATATCTATTCTTATGAAGTGATGTTGCTACTCCTAATGTTGCGTCTGTTTCGGTAATCTTGTCCAGATGAAGTGGTGTCCTGCCCCAGGGTGTGATTATGCGATTGATTTTGTCGCCGGATCTGGAAATTATGATGTTTCCTGCTTTTGCTCGTTTAGCTTTTGCTGGAATGTAAGTTCTTGAGTCAAAGCCCACTGATTTGATTACTCCTAACTATTGCTTTTTTTTGGTTGATCAGTAGCTGTGTGTTCAATCTGAATTTTAGTGCACAGAGGAGGCTCACAGACCTGTGGATTGTAGTACAGTTTCAAAATGGATTATGAAGAACAGCGCTGAATCTGAGAATATGAATTGGTATACAATCTTTCTATATCCTTGCCTTTTACTCCTTTTCCTGATCCTTGGTCTCTGGCTTTTACAGAGAGAAAATTATATTTCACCATCTTAGAGCTTTGCTAGCTCCTTTCAGTTTTTATATATATCTTGGTAATCAAACTTTGCCTCCTTATGCCCAGGATACTTGCTAATTCAAAGCCTTGTCCGAGATGCAAGCGGCCAATTGAAAAAAATCAGGGCTGCATGCACATGACATGTACACCGCCTTGTAAATATGAGTTTTGTTGGTAATGCTTCATCTCCATCTCCGAAAGCGTCGTACTTTGATTGTTACTGTTTCTCTGCAAGTTTGTAATAGACTAATAGAAGTGTGTTCTCGTCAATACCTTACAGTTTAATCTTGTGACCGAAGTACAAGGAATACTAATGATGGTGTGTATATAATTATTCATATAGGCTTTGTCTTGGTGCCTGGATGGATCATGGGGAAAGAACTGGTGGTTTTTATGCTTGTAACCGGTACGAGGTGGCCAAGCAAGAAGGACAGGTAAAACCTGGGGTACTTATTTGATCCTTTGTGATATTTTCACACTCGTATGAGCTGATGTTTTTGATTAATGACATGGGTTCATCTTTCCCTGTTTTAGTATGATGAGACTGAAAGGAGGAGAGAGATGGCAAAAAATTCACTAGAGAGATACACACATTATTATGAACGCTGGGCAAGTAATCAAACGGTATGCACAATGCTATACGTCTTATGCCTATGGAGGTTGCGTGTAGCTCTTCATTGTTGATTCCTTTTTTTTTTTTTGTGATTTGGCAGTCGAGGCAAAAGGCTATGACGGATCTTCAGCTATTGCAGACGCATAATGTAAGAATTGTTATGTCTCTTTAGAATGTTATTGTATCCTGAATCTTCGTAGTGAGTTATTGTCTTCATCCTTGAAATGTATATAGCTGTGAATGGATGGCAATCGTCGTCTTCTCAGTAGGAACAATATCCTCGATTTTGTATATGCAAGGGATTCCCAAATGTTCTGCATTTGTTGGTCTGCTTTTTCAGTTTTTCATGTATCTGTTTTAAGTATTGGCATGCATCTGAAATTCTTGTGTTTATATGTGAAGGAGGTTCTGTTTTCAGAAAGTATTTTGAAAAGTAAACGGTTTGGCTGTTTCTCATACTCTGTTATCTGTGTTTGACTTATCTCAATTTCCGCCAGCTGGAGAAGCTTAGTGACAAACAGTGCACACCAGAATCTCAGCTCAAATTCATCGTAGAAGCTTGGCTTCAGGTTAGCTGATAAAAGTTTAGATAACTAAGTGAGAATTTTCCATAGCATTCTTTATAACAGTTTATTATGCGATATTACTACCGCAGATCATCGAATGTAGGCGAGTCTTAAAATGGACGTATGCATATGGATACTACCTACCTGATCATGAACATGCCAAGCGACAATTTTTCGAGTATTTGCAAGGTCAGTATCCTCGTAGGTTGTGTATTAAAGTCCATTGCTTCAGAAGCGCTTAACATTTTCGTATTGTTCAGGGGAAGCTGAGTCAGGTTTAGAGAGGCTCCATCAGTGCGTAGAAAAGGACTTGCTTCAATTTGTCAATGCGGAAGGCCCATCAAAAGATTTTAATGATTTCCGAACAAAACTAGCTGGTTTGACCAGGTAAGCGTTTTGTCCTACATCTAAAGAATCTGAAGGTTGTGTTTGACTGAGAAGAAGAAGAAGAAGAAACAGCTTTAGATTTTCAGACAGATCTAGGAATATAATTTGTGCAAACCCTAGATAAGTGGCATAAGTCTGCTATATTTAGAGCGGTGAAGCCATACATTATATTCAAGGGTCATAGTCAGGTCTTATAGTAGTTTTCAGAAGTAGCTCCTTGACCTAGTCGAGACTTTCAATACAAGATTCTGTTTATGAACGCCATTGACATTTTTGCTTCTATTTGATCTGTATTTTTACAGCGTGACGAAAAACTACTTTGAGAATCTGGTGAAAGCTCTGGAGAACGGTCTTGCTGATGTAGACTCGCACGCGGCTTGCAGCAGCAAATCAACGAGCTCTAAATCAACAGGTTGCAGTAACAAAACAAGGGGCAAAGGCAAAGGAAGTTCCAGATCCAGCAGAAACCCGGATGACAACTGATAATATTATCTCACAGGTCCTCGTTAAGTTACAAACCCCGAATTGGTCTTTAGATTACTTCCAGCAGTTTCTTTGGGCATTCGGAGAATGCACGCACATGATCAAGGAAAAAACCCAAACTGCACTCGCATAGTGAAACTCTGATTCTTCTCTTATGTGTTTGCCCGCGGGTTTGGATTGTAGGGTTTGTGATAAGTTTCCTACTTATGTATAGTGTAAAAGAATATGTATTTGTTATTTCTACACACATTGTAACTTTACCTCTGTCATCTGCTCTGCTATGGTAATCTCTCTGAAACCAAGTCTAGTGACCTCTTGTGTCTGGTTTTAAAGGAAAAGGAGCAAATGGTACCTGCTTTGTGTTTGGCTTTACTATTCGATGTTTGTAATATTGAATTCAAGTCACATCTTAGTAAAGTATTTTATATTGGATCTTTTTGGTGTTCAATTGTTAAACCTTTATACCCAAATTCGATACAAGAGTTTCTACTTGTTTACAGCTCCAAAAAAAAAAAATTACACTACAAGTGACACCATTGTTGACGCTACTACAACTTGATAAATTGAATCAATGTTTCTGTGCTCTCTTTTGGTTTTATTCCCCATTGTGTTCAACGAGTTTTAAAAGGAAAAAGAACAACGCAACTTTAAGCCCATTAAATCACATTTTTCTGTCACTTGTAGCACCAAAAACAAACACATTATAAAGAAAATCAAAGAGATCTGTTCTTTTTCATTTTTCTTCTTTAGTTCCTTAGACCTGAGGGTTTATAGGTTTTGGAATGGACAAGCTCCATTGATTTGTTCTTGGGAGCATCAAGTAGCTTAGCTTTCTTCCTTGCTACAGGGAACTCCATGGAATGTGACTTAGGACCATTGTCCCCAAAATCTTCTTTGAACATTTTAATGCTCAAAGCATTCAACAACGCCCTCGAGTACTGCCTCGACGCCATTTTCCAGTCCGTCCCTGATTTCATCATCGCCTTAAACTCATCAAAGCTTATCCGTCCATCCTGTCACCAAACGACATGTTATGAACCTCACATCCAAAACTATAAAAGATCTAGGATGTGAAACATGAACCGGTTTTGTGTTGGAAATCCATGAATGTTGCCAAAACGGTCTCAAAGTCTCAGTCTTTGTTCATTTACCTTGTTGAGGTCGACGTCAAAGAAGATATCTTTGATCCACTGGTCGCTACCGTGGCCAAGCTTATCATCGAAAAGAGCTTCCTTAAGCTCATCAAGCTCGATAAAACCATTCCCGTTCTTGTCAAAATACTTGAATGCTTGCTGCAAATGCTCATCACAACCCATTCTCTTCAAATGTATTGACAGTGTCACAAACTCTTCACAGCTCAACAACCCATTTCCATCTGTATCCGCTGCATCCATTAGCATCTTCACATCGCCATCGGGAACAATTTGTCCAATCTTCTTCAGCCCATCTCTTAATTCCTCAAAAGTCAAGTGACCATTCTTATCAGTGTCCATCGTTTGAAACATCTGTACTATCCCTGCTATCTCCTCGTTTGGTAGATTGTCTGCTACGACCTGAAAGATTTATTGAAATTGTTTTTACCCCATTTCCGGATAAAACAAAATTTATAGAGGGGTGTATTAAATTTTGTAAAGTTAAATATATACCCTGAGGACTTTCTTCTTGAACCTGTTCATCAACAAGAACTGTTGAATCTTGGTCCTGACGTTATCTCCAAGATTCACATTTGGTGCTCTCTCTGCGTTCTGGATCCATGGATGTTCTGCAAAACATACCTTTTCGATCAGTTTATGTCGTTTATTAATCGTATCGTTACGATGATGATATGTTATTATTAAGTTACCAAGCACTTCTTGAACTGTGAGTCTGCTATAAGGATTTGCATCAAGCATGTTCTTAACGAGTTCTTTGGCTTCATTTGAGACTTTGGGCCACGGATCTCTCTCGAAATCAATGTTCCCTCTCACAATTGCATGAGCGATTCCTTCTTCAGTTTCTGCCCAAAAGGGAGGAACACCACAAAGCAAGATATAGAGTATAACACCGGCGCTCCAAACATCGATCTCAGGACCGTAGTTTCGTCTCAAAACCTCTGGAGCCATGTAATAAGGACTTCCCACAATCTCGTTGAACCGTTGGGCTGCAATATCCATTCGATTCAAAAAGAGTTTTCTTTTTCAAGACAATATAACATAAAGATTCAAACCTTCTGCTGTTATACTATAGAGATGTGATTAGTAGTACCGGGTTTGAAGAAAATGGAGAGACCAAAATCAATAGCCTTGAGTTGTGCAGTCTCGGTTCCGTTCGAAAAGAGGAAATTCTCGGGTTTAAGATCTCGATGAATCACCCCATGTTCATGACATACCTTCACAAACAAGTAACATTAAAACCAAAAGAAAAATAAAAGCGGGAAAACCAACAATACGATTTCTTTTAGACACCTTGACAACTTCAAGAATGGTTTTAGCGACGGAAGCAGCGGCGCGTTCAGTGTAGTGACCTCTAGAGACAATCCTATCAAAAAGCTCTCCTCCTTCACAAATCTCCATGACAAGATAAACGGCGTCTTTGTCCTCAAAAGCTTCCTTAAAGCTGACAATATTTGGATGTTTTGGTAAACAGCTCATGATCTCGACCTCTCGTCTCACGTCCTCGACATCTATCTCCGTCCTCAGCTTCTCCTTCGATATCCTCTTACACGCAAACCTGCCCGTTTGTTTCTCACATGAAAGCGGGAAAAGACTCAAAAATGTTTTTGAAGAAATGTGAAAAGAGAAAGAGGTTACCTTTCTCGAGTAGTGATCTCAATACATTCATGAGTGACTCCAAATTCACCACGGCCTAGTTCTTTCCCCAGTTCATACTTGAGGTGGATTCCATCTCCAATAGGCTCGGGAAGAACACGGCTAGGTGGCTGGAAACACAATCTCCGGGAAAGATTAGTTGAAGAATCGTATTTAGCATTAGAGGATGTTTTGCTATGACTACTGTTTCGCCTTCTTACCGGTCTCTTCCCAAAAGGAGAACCTTTCAATGGCGACGAAACACAGCTTCCCATGGGATTTTTTCTTTGGGTTTTATTTGGAATAATATCCAACGGTTCTGTAAAACCACGATTGATCGATTGAATATAACAATCAATCAAAGCGATTTTTCAAGAAGGAAGCTTATTCAAATGCACCCCATGGGAAGGAAGAGAGAAGCTTTTGTGCTCAAGTTCTTTTTTTTTTCTTTCTTTCTTTCTTGTTTTTTTTTTTTCTATTTTTCTTTGGGCTTCTCTCTTCTTCTGATTTCTTGTTTTCGTTTTCTATGTTTATTTGTTGTTTGTTTGAAAGAAAGAGGATGTCCTAAAAGACAGGAGATTGAGAGGGAAACAAAAAGATTGGATGGATGGAGAAAATCTTTCTATATTTGGTTATGACAATCTGGTTGGTCGAGTTTTACAAAAAAAAAAAACCGTTAACTTTCTTTCTTGCCGTTGTTCTTTTGTTTCCCTCCTCCCGCCTTTTTTTCCAACGTCTGAGGATAAGGGATCAAGGGGCTGATCCAAATATCACTTTTCTCTAAATTATGTTTATGTCTATATTTCCCCATATCCTAAATATGATAAACTTTTAAGAATAAGCAGGATAATCAACCTAAGTTTTTAGTATTTTTTTTTTTCCTGCTGTATATTTGGTATCAAATTAGTTTTAACCATCGGGTTCACCCTTCCTTCTAGTGTTGACTTTTGTTTTATTGGCTTGTGGTCTTCATAACATCAAGACCGGTACTGCCATGGATGTGTTTATCCTGATCTCAAGAGGACTTGCACGACTATTTTTATCTCTCCTTATCTTGTTAAAGTTTAAAAATCAGTTTAAAATCTAAGTAAACCACGACACGGTTTTGTAAAATATTCTAAAATATGTAGTCTAAAATCTAAGTATACCAACAAATTTGTTCTTTTCTTTATAAGTTTGCAAGATAATTGGAAAGTTGTTATTGTTTTGACCAATACATTATTGTTGCAATACTGGTGGTACATTATCAGTTTATTTATTTTGTTCAAACACTTGACTTGTTGGATCTGTCACGACTTGGCTTGATTCAATATCAAGAGTTCAAACTTTGCTTACAAACTTTTGTTTTCGTTCACTTGATCCTTTTTTTTTCTCTCAATACTTGCGAAATGTAAAAATCCTGCACATGATAAAATTCAGCATAAAAGTAATGCCAAAATGAGAAAACCTGAGTTTTTTATTTGCCAGTTAAAACAAACTTTTCCAAACAGAAATTATAATCCTTGAGAAGTTCTTCTTTTATTATGAATAAAAAGCAGAAGAGAAAGTAGAGTTGTAGCATCGGCTCTCGAAAAAAATTCAAACTGCTGAGACTTTTTGCCGAGAGTGTTGTTCCCGCATACAACCTCAGAGGAACTTTCTATGTGGTCTGCCTGCATCTTCGTCTTGCATATGCTGTCAAAAACATTTCCAAGTTTGGAGTAAGTTAGCTTGACTGTAATGATGCAATTTGTGAAGCACATACACAATACATGTCACACATTTTCCATAATAATCTTGATAGATAACTTCCACAAACAAGGAATGTATACGCAAGTGTACCCCATTGTCCAGTAAAACATTGTTCCATATAGAACATCACTCACATAAGTGTACCCCATTCACGAATCTATACTCAAGTGCTAAGAATTCATAAACTAGTACAGAGTAAAAACCCTTGATGATTCCGAACCTAGAAAGTCTCTATTATTCTTTTATCCAACAAGCAGATTAACTATTATGGCTAAACGAATCAAGGCTTAAAAGGTTGAACAGTCTTGAGTTCATCAACTACTTCAGCTATAGATACACAAAAAGAGTCTGTTTTTCCATAATCCAGGGACAATCGAAGAAGAAATATCCTTAATCACATTACATGTAAATCGACCTAATCATCTAAGAATGCTACTAAAGCGAATTGCACATCCGAGTCCGATCGATCCACCAGCAGAATCAGAAGCTAGACCAATTAATGATATCATAACGATATCCAAATTAATACAATAACATGAAATTTATAATAAAATTAGGGCACACATTTCTGACTAGGAGTGAAATCCAAAATGCAAAGCGAATCGAGAGAGAGAGAGAGAGAGTGTTGGAACTAACGAAATCTTTGACGATTCCCTTGTAGACGAGGATCGGGAGGGCGATTCCGAATATTCCGATGAGAGCGAAGTTGCGACGTGTCCAGCGGAAGTTATGCTCGAGATTCTCCCTCGCGGATCCCCAGTCCTCGATGAACTTGTTCTTGTTCGTCTCCATTCCTCCACCCATCTTCTTCTTCTTCCGCTTTTTCTCGATTTACCCTTTCCCAATCGCCTCTCTTCTCTCACAATTTTGAGCCGCGACTGTGGTTCGTTTGGGATTCAGCTCAGATAGAGATACCGGTTTAAGCGACCCACAATTGATTTTTGATCAATTTTGTAATGAACCGAATCTTTTTGAGCGTGCGACAACATTTATCAGATGTGAAAAAGTGTGGCTTCAGCCCAAGGCCCATATCTAAATCGGCCCAAATTTACGTGTATTTTTATATTTGTTCAAAGATTTTACCAAATTACCAAGGAAAAAAAGGAAAAACATTATATACGATTATGTTACCTTTATTAATATGTTACCTTAATTTAAAGTTTGAACTATGAGAGGGATCTCAAGAACGTAATTGTGATTAGATCGCGCCAAAGTGCAATATTAATTTGCGCTCTTCGATTCAACTTCTAAATTCTGAGTTTCTCTCGTTCTATAAAATTCTCTCAGCTCTCTCTCTTCACATTTTCCATATATGTATATATTTCACCGTTCAGTCGCTGAAGGTGATCACAAAGCTCTTCCTCATTCTCTCGACTCTTAACTTCTGTATTCGTTCATGATTTTCCTCCGAAATGAGAAATTCTCGAAGCTCGTTTTGGTTCTTAGTATAAAGAGCTTCTTTACTGTTTTTGCATATGGTTTCTATCTCTGTTTGTTGAATATGGTCACACATGCTTTCTTAGGGTTTATAATATATATTCTCTGAGGCTTAGTTGTCAGTAGTAGAGAAGAAAAAACTTAGTGCTTGGTTTGTCAGGATTCTTTATTTTGATTTTTTAAAATGTTACATCATTCTTATTACATGGCAAATCAAGAATGTTAAAAGAGTTTTTTAATTTCATATATCATCTTCAAGTAGTTGACATTTTCTGGTTTTCTTATTCAGAGAATGGCAAGAATTTGTCGTTTCTGAGTTATCTTTAACCACACGCTAATGTGTTTTTATGTTGTGATTTGGTCTGCTTTCAAAGTTTAAAAAGAAAAAGCTTTTGTGTTTTGGTTCTGAAAGATTGTAAAAGCAAAATTTGAAAACTGCAAAATATGGCTTTTGCAGGTGGGAAAGATGGATCTAAAAGTTTTGTCAAAAGGGTTACATCAACTTTCTCCATCAAGAAAAAGAAGAACACAACGAGTGATCCTAAATCACTTCTTCCTCGATCTAAATCAACAGGTGCTAACTATGAATCCATGAGGCTGCCTCATGGTAAAAAGGCTCTTCCAGATGTCAAAGCCAACACAAAGAGGACCAAATCTGCAGGTGTTTCTCCTCAACCACGGCGTGAAAAGATCGATGAATCCGGGAAACAGTTTACGAAGCTGAGATGTTTTGATGACAGCGATTCCATTTGGTTGGCTTCGGACTGTGCTTCTACTAACTCTCTTCTAGAGGAACGCAGAGTTTCTGTCTCGTTTCATTTCTCAGTCGACGAAAGGATAGTTTCTTGGTTATCAAATGTTGCCAAGTCTTCATTGTCTCTGAATCAAGAAGCCACAAGCTCCAGCTCCACCAAGGACAATCATCATCACCAGAGAAGTTCAAAGAACGGAAAATGTTCTTCAGAGAACATTAGAAAGGACGGAAAGTTTTGCAACTCAGCAGCTGGAAAATCTGTTGGAACAGGTCCTGTAAAGCCGTCGTCTTCGCGTTTACCTGAGAGAAACAACAAGACTTGGCCAAGGAAATCGTGTGAAGAGTCATCTAGTTCCAATACGAGTCATGATTTGACTTCACAGATTCATGAAGAAAAGAAAGTTAACTTCTCGCTAGAATCAGAGGTATCTCCTTCACCGGTCAGCTCAACTGTTGTGCCATCTACTCCTGCTAAAACCATACCGGCATCAGCTTTGGAGAGAGTTGCAGGGGTTGGAGATTCAAAGAGAAAGATTGTTGTGGAGCCGCTTTTCTGGCCATTTGAACAGAAGTTTGATTGGACACCAGAGGATATATTGAAGCATTTCTCCATGTCTCCTCGGAGAAAGAAATCAATAGGAAGCAAAAGTGCTGGTACCTCTCCGAGATCAATGAGGGCACAGCTTCAGACAAGAAAGCTAGATCTCAAAGAAGGGTGTAGGAGAAAGCTCATGTTCAACGGTCCTGGATCAAATTCAAAACCAACTCGGATTCCAGAACTGAAACGAGCAATCAGCAATAGCAGCAACAGTAGCAGCACCAAGAAAACTGAGATCAACAAGAACCAACAACCCGTCAGGAACAGTGTGAAGAGGAACAAAAGTTTGCCTTCGAGGTTGAGAAAGTCGAGCAAAATATCTTCAAAGGTGGTACCTATTGAAGCTACAGAAGAGTGTGGAGAGATAGGAAGAGAACAAAAAACACCTAAGAAGCTTATCATGACCCGCAAGTCCAGGACATTCTTAGAAGATGACTTTGCTTTGATGAATGATTTCTCTATCGAAAAGGCGGTTGGGCTTTGCGAGTTCAGGGGAAGAGAAGGCATAGATTCTGACTTCAACACTGACGGTTTCTTGTTCGAAGATTCTCTATGAAACGAAAAGGCTTTACAGTTTTAACAACCCGAGAGGATACAGCATCATACGGTTAAATAGTGTATACTTGCCAAACCAACATCTGCATTGGCGACAATTTTGTTTCTTGATTGTAGATCCGTTGGATAGTAAATACATGTAACATTTATATGTATACATATATGTATGCGTTTGGATCAATTAACGAGCCGGAACATATGTTCTCATTGAGTTCTATACTATCATAAGATGGATTTTACATTCATCTGAAGTTGAAGTTTCGTAGACCCTAGAATAAGCAGACAAAAGGAGAGAAACAAAACCATTGGAGAAATATAATAAACTTCTCTTCATTTTAGCATGTGAGCAGTATTGATACAAGTTTGGGGATCTCTGAAATGTTTTTCCAGAGAGATGATTCCCTACTTCTTGGAATATTTTAGCAGAGAGAAGTTTCCCTTGTGCTAAAGACTTGCTACATCTAGTTGTTTCCCTTTTCCTCAAAACATAATCTGCTGCATTTTCAAGTGAGTCAGAGAGAGGGAGAGCGAGAGAGAAAGTACGTTAATTGCTGACCACTTCAAGCAGAGACAGTTGTTATTGATATCTTGTTATTTGTCAAAATAATATTACGATGTATAGCGAGTATCTGATAGACCAAGTACCTGGCTCGATTTCTAGAACATTTAGGTTCAGTGGCTATACTCTGAAGTGAAATAAGAGGATCATGCAAATACATAGTGACCATAGTGATAGGCAGACAAGAGTTTCAATATATAAATCATGCTCAGAACGTAACGTGGTCGTCAGTTGCTAAGCATGATTGTACATGCAAAGACTGAAAAAGCTAACATACCAATAAATCAATACCATAAGCTCGAAAATACGGAAGAAAGAAGGAAAGAAAAATAAAAAAATCGAAAGTGATTTATACGTTTTTAATTATCTTGACAAATGAAAATACATGAATAACAATTGTCTGTGCTTGAAGTGGTTAGGCTGGTTAGCAACATATTCTAGACTCTAACCAAAATGAATATTTCCATGGTACGGACCACGGTCACACTTATAGAACTAATTCGACTAATATATCGTTTGGTCTCTCGACTCGTTGCACAACCAAAAAAGTACTTGTGTTTTGTAATTGCTGTGTGTTTTGTAAATAAAAAAGAAGTAATTCATAAAAACTTTGGAAATTCTTCTATGATTCTCGTAAAGGGAGCCGCTTTTTCAACCCTCGTCGCTCGGTTTTCTCGAATTAGAACCATGAATCGCCTAACTGACTCAAATGTGTCTTCTTCAAAAGCCATGTCCTTCAAAATCAGACACCCTCGGTCGGATTCAAACCCAGGTCTTTGTTCTATCTCTCCTTTTTTTCAAATTCGCATGGAATTTTGTTGTGTTCTTGTTACGAAACTGGTCTTATGGTATCAGAACCAGCCAATGGAGCTTCTGGGCCGGAGACTCGAGTATACATCCGGAGAAAAAGGCTAAAACAGGAACCTTTGGAGAAAGATTCCGTAAATTTTTCCTTTGACCCAACACTTATGGTGTTTTGCTATGAATCAACATGCTCTAACCTGGATTTTTAGTGTCTTCTTGTCTGTTCCGTGACCATACATTGCCATTGTCTTACTATTAGATTTGTGTTGATTTTGCTTAACATCTTTTTCTCGTATTTAATTGATTGATGCTGCAGCTATGTGGATTACCCGATATAGAAGATTTTGCTTTCAAGAAGAATTCTACATCTTCTTCATCCAGTAAGTCTCATTTGCACATCTCTGAATTTCCTCATCATTCACTGAACTTAATTTCAGTCACTGGTTTAGCAAGAAATAGCCAAATGACCTGACTCACTACTCACAATTGAAAGTCTTTTGGTGGGACGACATCTTTATCATAAAGCACATTCTTTTAGCTTTTTCCTTAAAGGGACAAGAGAGATTCCTTACCTAAGTTTTTGCAGGGAGGTCAACGGAAACAAGCATCACTGTGACTCCAGCCAAAACTGCAGGTATGTTATCACTCATCAAGTCACGTTTCTACGTTACAGATTTCTTCACTCAGATAGTAACTGCGTATATTATTAATCTTATGGCTTTAATATAGGAAACCCGCCTGAAAACTGGGTGCAAATGCTCGAGGGCATTCGTCAAATGAGATTATCGGGAGATGCCCCAGTTGATTCTATGGGATGTGATAAAGCTGGAAGCTTTCTACCTCCTACGGTATGATTTTCTTTCCTCAAGTCTCTAGCAAATTTTGATGTACTTATTGCTAGTTACTGAATCGCTTAGAAAATTCTCTTCTTATTATTACTTGAGCAAGTACCTTTGTTTTGAGTTTTTCTTCTCTTTGCTGTTTTCCTGACAAGATTAAGCTATATTAGAAAGGAGAGGGATGGTTTCACTACTGATCAATATTGTCTTTTTTTTGCTAACATTTCTAGGAAAGAAGATTTGCTGTGTTGCTAGGAGCACTTCTATCAAGTCAGACAAAAGATCAAGTTAATAATGGTGAGGTTTGTGTTGTTTAAGAAACAATTATTTCATCGTTTCTGGTTATACACTCATATCATCTGCACTTACAAGTTTCCTATAAATGCATATTTACCATTCACACACATTCAACATGCAGCTGCAATACAGCGTCTTCATCAGAACGGCCTTCTCACTCCTGAAGCCGTTGACGAAGCTGATGAATCAACCATAAGAGAACTAATCTATCCGGTATGTTATCCAAGTATAATCTTACTCCTTGACGCCTCTGCCTCTGACATGAGCTCCTTAATGCTCTAAAGGAATGAGGGACTTCAAAAGGAAAGGGTCCTTTCCTTCTCAGCAGAATCTTGGCTATGACTTTCGCAGTTTGACTTTACTTTCAGGTTGGATTTTATACAAGGAAGGCTACCTATATGAAGAAAATAGCCAAAATCTGTCTAGTGAGATATAATGGAGACATTCCAAGCTCTTTGGACGATCTACTTGCCCTTCCGGGGATTGGTCCCAAGATGGCCCATCTGGTAATACTGACTAATATGTATATACATATTACTTATCTTGTGAGATAGAGAAATGTTTTCGAAAAGCTTCTCAAAGTTTTCTTCTTCTGTCACATCCCATGACATGACAGATTCTGCATATAGCCTGGAATGATGTTCAAGGTATCTGTGTAGATACACATGTGCACCGCATTTGCAATCGACTTGGTTGGGTGTCTCGGCCAGGAACCAAACAGGTACTCGTTATGAAGAATTCAAGCAAGATGGTTTTTACGTCTGTTGATTTATTTTTTGCCTCCTCTTTTTGTCAACCACCCTTCTTAATCTTAATCTGTATGATTTGCTAGAAAACTTCGTCTCCGGAGGAAACAAGAGTAGCTTTGCAACAATGGCTTCCAAAGGAAGAATGGGTTGCTATTAACCCGCTTCTGGTGCGTTATACCTCACCAATTCTTCTACTTTAAGATACGCATGAGACTACTCGAATCCATGAAAACATTGAATCATATGACTTAACCGTCCTCCTGTTCTAGATTCTTGACTTGTCTGAAATTTTGCATAGGTGGGATTTGGTCAAACGATTTGCACACCAATGAGACCTCGTTGCGAAACCTGCATTGTTGCTAAGCTTTGTCCTGCTGCGTTCAAAGAGATATCAAGTCCATCATCCAAGTTGAAGAAATCTAAGCAAAACAAAGAACTGTGATCCAAAACTCGTAGCCATTAGTATCCATTTTAATTTGTGATTCTGTTCTCTGAAAAGATGCCAGAAACATTTTCGAAGATTGCAAGAAAATCGAAAGCCTCGTGTTTGTTTATGACAATTTCTCTTGAAATGGTGAACAGAGGAAAAAAAAAAGTCAAAACTCTTAAAAGATTTCCTCAAATTTTGAAAAGTCTTGGAATGCTGACGACACGCAAACTACTAATATCATACCATGTGTGTCGTTTTCCATTAACCAAAACGACGCAAAGGACGATTTATCCTTCTTTTTTTTAATTGCAAATACTATAAAAACCGTTCAAAACAAAACCGAAAAACCGAAACTAGAGCTAGCTAAGCCATGATTATTGGGGGATATTAAAAGGTTTTTAACCCTTTAGTCCCACTAAAAACCCAAAAATCAATTCTAAAAATTACAAAATAAGAAACAATTAGGAAGGATTTTTGATACTATTTGCGAGCTCTATTGATAAGTGTTGCTTTGCAATTGGTTCATTTTTTCATTTTTTTTTTTGTTTTTTTTAATCAGACTAAAAAACATATTTTTAAAAAAATTTAAGAGTTTTATGGATAATGATGGTTTAAGGATAGGGGTGAGTTACAAAAAGTGTCTAGGCCTGAAATCACGGCGGCAAAACATAACCATCCTTGGATGTCACTCACGAGCTTCGAACTCAACTATTACTTCTGAAGGATACTCAGAACCAATCCCGCATGATCTCATCTTCGAGATAGTCTCGAAATTGCCCGTGAAATCAGTTGCGAGATGTCGATGCATATCCAAGCTCTGGGCTTCCATACTTGGCCATTCAGATTTCACGGAAACCTACTTGACTAGATCTTCCGCACGCCCGCAGGTACTTTTTGCATACGAAAAGGACGGTAAGGTATTCTTCTTCTCCTCACCTCAGCCTCAAAATCATGATGAGAATTCGTCTTCTATAGCCGTAGCCGTTGCCACTTATCGTACAAGTGTGGACGATATATATAGTCCTATCAGTGGTTTGGTCTGTATTAGTGATTATAGGATCTTAAAGGGAAGGAAAACTTCAATGAAGGTGTACGTCATATGTAACCCCAGCACGGGACAATACATTACTTTACCCAAAATGAAGACACAAAAATGAAGACAAGGAAGAGGATTATCATGAAAAGTATTTTAGGGTATGATCCAGTTGGCAAACAACATAAGGTATTCGCAATGACAAGGGGAGAGAAAGGAGCTGAGGAGCATCAAATTCTTACATTAGGAGGAACTGAAAACTTGACATGGAGAATGATTGAATGTGGCATACGCCATTCTTTTCCGGGGCCACAATTTATATGCATCAACGGTGTTTTGTATGACAAGTCTTCCATAGATGATATGTTACTTTGCTTTCATGTTAGGTCTGAGAAGTTCAGCTTTGTTAAAGTCATGGAACCTTTCATTGGAGCAGTGCATCCTCATGCAACTCTGATTAATTATAATGGTAAATTGTCCTCAGTTATGTCGGAAGGGTACAATTATATTGGTAAAACACATTCAAGTTTTGAGATGTGGGTTCTAAAAGACCCAGAAAACCAGGAATGGTCTAAGCATATGCAAGCGCTTTAGGACACATATAGCTAGTTTGGCTTATGCAAGCGCTTTAGGACACATATAGCTAGTTTGGCTATTATCGTAATACAGCGCTTACCTATCCACTGGTTTTGTATACTTACAATTAATTATTGGATTGCTATTTTATCTTGTATATGATGGATGGTATTCATCTTTTCTATATAAAATCTATTCTCGTGTTTCTTTGCTTCATATACTCTTAAGCAACGGTTAATCTGCGATCTTGATTCCTCAAAATACTTTTGCCAATCGATAAACCAAAAATAATAATAATAGAAATGGAGAAAATGTACTCTGAACAAAAATAAAACTCAATATTCCAACCATCATCGAATAACAATAAAAAAGGAAACCAATTAATATACCACAAGAAGACGATACTCACCTAGAACATATTAATGATGCTCACCTAGAACATTAATGTTCAAGTTGTTTGAGAGGTAAAAGGTGTCACTGGTTTGCATCTAGATCAGTTGCTTTTAATACTTTCTCCTCCATGATCAGATTGGCCTCATACCCCTGAAATTCCTTCATCCGCTTCAAAAGCCAAGTTGGTTACTCCACTTGAATACTTTTTCGGTAGCTCTCTCTTATAAACAAAACGAACAAAATAAACGAAAATGTTGAGCCCACTAGCAAGAGCAAGAAAGAATGAGAAGTGATTTTTTGGTTACCATTTAAAGCCTAAAACTTAAACAATCTAAATAAGACTAGAGTTAGATTTTTTGGATCATAAATTGTACAATCTAAACAATTTAGACTGGTCTAAAACAATTTAAATCTCAATACTTCTTCCGGTATGGGAATTTCACAGAGGGCATAAGGTTTATTGCGCATGCAGTTGGTGAAAGTGAACCACTTACCAAATACACCTTCGCCATGATGATGAAGGTGTTATACAAAAAGGATATTTTCTCTGAGTTCTTCACTCCACAGTCAATTCTATCACTCAGAGAGGAATATTCCGACATCATTGCTAGGGGGTGGCTAGTGGATAACCGGGAATGGCATGAAAAGGTAGAAGAGTTTGTTGACACTGAATTAGTCACATATTTTTCATGTCCATGTACTCCCTTCGATCCGTGGTAGAAATGGGAGTCGGCAAAGGACGTTGACAGATTGTGTAACGCCTGTTTCAGGAAGAAATATGTTGCCCTCTTCTACGGCACCATTTGCAT
>KE154913.1:97851-128558 GCA_000411075.1 Sisymbrium irio | reverse complement strand
GCGCTCCTCCGTCTTCACCTGCCGCTGTTTCTGTCTCCAATGCTGCTTCCGCTCGACTCTCAAAGGTTCCATCTTTTTCTCCTCTGCAAACCCCAAAATCGGGTCTCTCCTCGGATTTCTCGGGTCGTCGGTCCACCCGGTTCGTCTCCAAGATGCACTTCGGGCGACCTAAAACTGCAATGGCCTCGCGGCACAGCTCTGCTGCAGAAGTTGCACTCCAGAGCGCTATCGAGTTCTCAGGGGACGACGAGATGTTTCAGAGTCTGATGTCGAGCTTCGAGTCAAAGCTGCGTGGCTCTGACGACTATACTTTTATGCTCCGTGAGTTAGGGAATCGAGGTGAGTGTGATAAAGCCCTTTGCTTTTACGAGTTCGCTGTAAGACGAGAGAGGAGAAGGAACGAGCAAGGGAAACTAGCAAGTGCAATGATAGGTACTCTTGGTAGATTAGGCAAAGTAGCCATTGCTAAGAGTGTTTTTGAATCTGCTTTAGCTGGTGGCTATGGAAACACGGTTTACGCCTTCTCTGCTCTTATAAGCGCTTATGGGAGAAGTGGGCTTCATGAGGAAGCCATTGGTGTCTTCAACTCCATGAAAAACTATGGCTTGAGACCTAATTTGGTTACCTACAATGCTGTCATTGACGCGTGTGGTAAAGGAGGGATGGAGTTTAGGAAAGTAGCCGAGTTTTTCGATGAGATGCAGAGGAATGGTGTGCAGCCTGATAGAATTACTTTTAACTCTTTGCTCGGTGTTTATAGTAGAGGAGGGTTGTGGGAAGTAGCAAGAAATCTGTTTGATGAGATGGTGAGTAGAAGGATTGAGCAAGATGTGTTTTCTTATAATACGCTTTTGGATGCAATTTGCAAAGGCGGGCAGATGGATCTTGCTTTCGATATCCTTGCTCAGATGCCTGCAAAGAGAATCGTGCCTAATGTTGTAAGCTATAGCACTGTCATTGATGGTTTTGCAAAGGCCGGGAGATTCAACGAAGCTCTTAACTTGTTTGATGAGATGAGATATCTCGGTATTTCATTGGATAGAGTTTCCTATAATACACTGCTCTCGATTTATACCAAACTTGGTAGATCTGAAGAAGCTTTGGATATTTTTAGAGAAATGGCATCAGTTGGGATCAAGAAGGATGTTGTGACATATAATGCTCTTCTTGGAGGGTATGGGAAACAAGGAAAATATATTGAAGTGAAAAACGTTTTCGCTGAGATGAAACGGGAGCATGTCCTGCCTAATTTACTGACTTATTCAACATTGATCGATGTGTACTCGAAAGGGGGTTTGTACAAAGAGGCAATGGAGATATTTAGGGAGTTCAAGACCGTCGGGTTAAGAGCTGATGTTGTGTTGTACAGTGCATTGATTGATGCTTTGTGCAAGAATGGATTGGTGGGTTCTGCTATGTCTTTGATCGATGAAATGACGAAGGAAGGAATTAGTCCTAACGTTGTAACTTACAATGCCATCATTGATACCTTTGGTCGTTCTGCAAGTATGGAGTCCTTGGCTGAATCTAGAGATGGTATCTTAGAAGTGGGATCTTCCTCTTTCCCTTCTCCTTATTCTTCATTAAGTAAATTGACTGAAACAGAGGATAATCGGGTAATAGAGATATTTGGGCAGTTAACCACTGAGACCAATAACAGAATGAAGAGAGAGTGTAAGGAGGGTATGCATGAGCTCACCTGTATATTGGAAGTTATCCGCAAAATGCATCAGCTGCAAATAAAACCAAATGTCGTAACCTTTTCAGCGATTCTGAACGCTTGCAGGTTTGTCCCTCTTCTTTAAGTTAGAGTGAAAGATATAACCCGATGGCTGCATTTTTGGTGAGAATTTTATTTTCCTGACACGTTTGTACTGATGTAGTCGCTGCAACTCATTTGAAGATGCATCAATGCTGCTAGAGGAGCTCAGGCTGTTTGACAATCAGGTATATGGTGTTGTTCATGGACTTCTCATGGGCCATAGAGAGAATGTGTGGCTCCATGCTCAGAGCTTGTTTGACAAAGTAAAAGAAATGGATGGTGCGACCGCTTCTGCCTTCTACAATGCTCTTACCGACATGCTCTGGCACTTCGGTCAGGTATAAATCACACTGATATTGTAGAGGCCAAGTTTTGGAATCGGTTATTTTATGCGGCTTACTTTTGGAAAAGCTTTTTGTTTACAGAAACAAGGCGTACAACTAGTGGCGCTTGAGGGAAAATCTAGGCAAGTTTGGGAAAACGTGTGGTCTAATTCGTGCTTGGACTTACACCTTATGTCCTCTGGTGCTGCACGTGCAATGGTCCATGCTTGGTTGCTAAACATACGCTCCATTGTCTACGAAGGCCATGAATTACCTAAAGTCATGAGGTGAGCTACAAAGAGCTTTGTGGATTAACTTCCCAACTTAACCACAATACTTTTCTTCTAACCGTTTCTTTGTGGCAGCATATTGACTGGTTGGGGAAAACACAGCAAAGTGGTTGGAGACGGAGCGCTAAGGCGAGCGGTCGAAGCGCTTTTGAGGGGAATGGACGCACCCTTCCACCTCTCAAAATGCAACATGGGACGGTTTACATCAAGCGGTTCGGTCGTCGCAACTTGGCTGCGTGAATCAGCCACACACAAACTCTTAACCCTCCATGATCACATAACCACCAAAGCTAACACAACAGCGAGATCAAGAGACCAACAAGAACAAACCTCTCTCATTTTGCAGGCCCTTGTTTTGTAGTTCTACTCGGTTACGTAAACAAATCATGACCACCAAGTCTCTGTTTTTTCCCCAGTAATGTTGGGAATCTGTTCTACTAGTAGTTTGTAACACAAATAATTATGTCAACGTTTTTATTTAACTAGATAATGACGAATCAAATTTCAATAATCTTGATTCTTGATATTTGTAAAGTGCTAAGTTTTGATTTTTTTTGGGTTTTGTAAATATTGGAGTAGCCAACTTGAACAGGTAATAGTTGAGATTCTATTTTTGGATTTGACCATTGAAAAGGAGTCTTGGATCACTGTATAATACCATGGTTGTCTTGAAAATAGTTTCTTATTCATTTTTATTTCACTCCTGCTCAATTTTATTTGAATTTGATGTGAGATTGTGAATTGTAAATTTCTTTAGTTTTGTTTTGATAAAATCACATTTTAAATGGAGTAGTAGATCATATATAAATTGAAAAAGAAAAACTAGAAGAAAATCACTGTTGGGGAAGTAAAATATATAGCCTATCATCTCTCTTTATACAGAGAGGAGGACCCTTTTGCTGTCCTTGGCTGGTTTTATAAAAACCGAACAGGTGAATCCACAGATTGTTGTAATTTAATCCTGAAGGATTAATTATTAATAACAAAAGTATTAAATTAATTCAACTTGTCAACACCGACCAGCCAGTGACGCTTCACTTACTTAATGAACGTGAATCATTTCATTTGGTAACATTTATATATTTTTTGTGATTTTTCCGTTCGTTATCCTATAAATAAATAAATTCAACAAAGCTTTAAACTATGAAAGTGTAACCATCAATAAAATCGGTACATCCCGCTCCCAAAACTTCGTACCTTTCATTGGCAAAATGTAACTGATTTTACTATCTAACGAAAAATCCATTTAATTTAAATATTACGTTATTTTACATAACAAAACAGAAACACTTGAATCACAATTTCATTTTTTTTACGAGAATAAATAATTTTCTTAAACACGTGAGAGTATCTTGTTGGTGTTTTGTCATTATCCCATTAACCTGACAAGATTTCACACATCATGATGTATATATGAAAGTAAGTTTGTAATTTACTCTAGTCATCAACATTATTATGACTAATGACTACTGTCTACTGATTATCTGGACTTTTAATCTGATTAAGCAAAAAAAAAAAAAAACAGAGAGGATTACGGAGAAAACGAAACAGAAATAATAATAAAAGATTCGGGCAAACGTTTGAAAAGGTAATAAATCTTTGACGAGATTTTTTGACAATTTAATAGAAACTCGTTTTTGTAAGAGATATGTTGATATATTTGTGGATTAAAGGATAATAACATTAAATAGTATATTACATAATAAATGATGACGCTAATATTAAGTGTGCACCGGTTACAAACTCCTCTTCGTCGTCGTCCCTCCTCTCTATATAAACCCTTAACTTCTCTCCTTCCCTTCCCCTTCATTTTACAATATTCTCTTTTCTTCTTTAATTTTAAAGATCTCCGATTTGATCCAACGATCCACAGATCTCGTTTGAGTGAACATGGCATCGAACGGCGAGAAAGGACTGATCGTAAGCTTCGGTGAGATGCTGATCGATTTCGTGCCAACGGAATCAGGCGTCTCACTCGCCGAAGCTCCAGGATTCCTCAAAGCTCCAGGCGGTGCTCCAGCTAACGTCGCCATCGCCGTTTCTCGTCTCGGTGGAAGATCCGCCTTCGTAGGCAAACTCGGAGACGACGAGTTCGGTCACATGTTGGCTGGGATTCTCAGGAAAAACGGCGTCGCTGATCAGGGGATCAACTTCGACACCGGAGCTAGAACCGCTCTCGCTTTCGTCACGTTACGTGCAGACGGAGATCGTGAGTTCATGTTTTACCGAAACCCCAGCGCCGATATGCTCCTTCGTCCCGATGAACTCAACCTCGACCTCATCAGATCCGTACGTTACAAAATCTCTGATTCTCATAATAGAAGGAAAAAGCATGTTTCGTTTCGTCTTTGATGATCTTGACGAGATCTAGAGGGAAAGTAGTATTTGAGATTCATTTATTAGTTTTTTTGAATTTTCTGGAAAATTGTAGAAAGAAAATAAGTATTTGGATTTGAATTGTCGTCGTGACCGTCTAGTATAGGGAATCGTGTGTGTGCTTATTAATTGCGTTAGAAACGTAGGAAATGATCTCATCACTCAATGGGAGGATATATATTAGTATTAGTGCTAAATTCACGGACGGTGACTTTGATCTCATCTCACTGCGTTTTATTTTCGCGGGTCTTTCTTTGACCTCCTTCTCCCACGGATGTGTGTGTGCGTCGTAGTAGATCCACGTGATCTCACGTGATTTGTCCGTGCTGACCCTGACTTCTTGTTTTTATTTTCCCAAACCTCAAGTAGTATGATAGTGAGATCAAAGTATTCGTTTTTTTTTATGAAGCTCTACTTTCGGTCCACTAATGTCGTGATTAAACCATCACCATCTTAATTAATTCATCTCTCTGATGAATTTTTTTTTTCCTTATATGTTGAAATAGGGGAGTTATGCTATATGTCTACTGCTAAGTGAGCTGTTTGTTGGTTATTATTGGGTTTATTGATGTGAGTAAAAAGTATATGTTTCACATATCTGTTTACGTGTAAAGTCGATCTTTATGGTGATGGTGAAATGATCGCTAGGATTGAACATTTTTGCGTAAATTTTTTACCTTTACAGCTAATCTCAGTGGCGAGGACATTTTGCTTTCCTTTAACAGATTGATAATGATTGACCCCAGCGTAGTTAATATTCAATACACAAAGAATCATATCAGTATGGGTCCCTTACTATTTATTCCTTATGTTCAAAGTTGTGCACTATTTTGTGAGTTTTTTTTTGTTGGGTACCAACCTGGCGTTTACTTGATTATGGTAAGTTTGAAATTTGTTGACCGGTGTATGTTTGTGACCATTGTGATGTATTTTTTGCAGGCTAAAGTGTTTCACTATGGATCAATCAGCTTAATAGTGGAGCCATGTAGGTCAGCTCACTTGAAGGCCATGGAAGTTGCCAAAGAAGCAGGAGCTCTTCTTTCCTACGACCCGAACCTCAGGGAACCTCTGTGGCCATCAAAGGAAGAAGCCAAGACTCAGATCATGAGCATCTGGGACAAGGCTGAGATCATCAAGGTAAGTGACGTTGAGCTCGAGTTTCTAACTGGAAGCAACAAGATCGATGATGAAACCGCAATGTCCTTGTGGCACCCCAACTTGAAGCTCTTGCTTGTCACTCTCGGTGAAAAGGGCTGCCGGTATTACGCCAAGGTTAGTACACTCGTTTATGTGCATTTACCATCGTCATCAGGGTCGTCCCTTAGTTGTGTCTTGTGTGTTGTGTCCATTAGGTGATACCAGAAGGCAAAACTAGTTTGCTATAAAATATAATAATTTCAGAATTACTTTTATATTAACATGTTTTTGGAAACGATTCGAGAAATGTTTTAAAATATTAATGAGAACAGCGAGGATTTAAATACATCTAGAGGAATCATTTGTGCTATTTAATTTAATATTGGTGGGTTTTGAGTTGGTTTGGTAGATCTCACCAACTGCTTAATTAAAAAATTGAATTTTTTTTCGTGGACCCTCTGAACAAAATTATTACTAGTCGTGATCTTTAAGTTAATTAAGGGGTCACAAAAGTCGTGATTTCTAAGGTTCTTTGTTTATCAAACGTGACGAATTTTTTTTCATTGTCAAGAAAAGGTAGTTACTTTTTGCTTTTCTCATTTTGCCGAATCACATGAACACTATATCTATATACTTTTTTCTTGGTCTAAGTAAACCTATCTATATACTTCTTTACGACATCAATGACTTTTTGCGACTTCCACTAAAAATGGGTTCTATGCTTATATACACTTGCCAAACTGTGTAGAATTTCCATGGATCCGTTGACCCTTTCCATGTGAACGCCGTGGATACGACCGGAGCTGGAGATTCCTTTGTTGGCGCCTTACTAAACAAGATTGCTGATGATCAATCCATTCTCGAGGTAAGCATCCAACTATTCAATGCGCATCTTATGTTAGGTTAAAGATGGTATATAGGTTCTAACTTCAATATCCAATGAATTGTTGGGGTTCTTTTAATAAAGGACGAAGAGAGATTGAGAAAGGTACTAAGATTCGCAAACGCTTGTGGAGCAATCACCACAACCAAAAAAGGAGCAATTCCAGCTCTTCCCTCAGATGCTGAAGTTCTCAGCTTTCTTGAAGGGAAATGAAAACATAAACTAATCTGAAGAAGATCTATGCAAGTAATCTGTTTTCGCTTATGTATTCTTGTTTTCGGTTGGTTGAAGTCAGAGGAGAGAAACCAGTTGGGCATTTCGCTTTGTTTTTGTTTCTCTTCCTCAAATGTAATGATTTAAGAAGACTTTTATGTTTCAATTCAAGGCATCACTTGCTATAATAAAAAGAGAAGTTTTTTTTTCTTTCCAAGTTTAAGCTTAACACATTCGCAATTCAAGTGCATACAAAACACCTATATTACTAGTTCGAATCATGTAGCAGAGAAAGTAGGCACATGCAATAATTGATGAGCGCGTATAGATGGACCAACGTCTATATATAAGCTTACTAGTTTCATCCATAGTTTAGCCTAGGTCAGGGACAAGGAAGTGCTCTTCATCATCATCATAACGGACCTCAAGCCTCGGCTTCTTGTTGGAAACATTGGACTTCATGGGTCTATTGTAGGTATGAACATGAGCCAAATGTGAAACCGAAAGCTCGGGAACTTCAGCTGCCGTTAGAGTTTCTTGATCAGGCTGGTCCCCAAAGAAACCCATCTCTGCAAGCCAGTCCAGCTCACCAAGATCGAGCTGCTCTTTCTGCTGAAGCACAACAACAAATGACACACAAAATGTCAAAATAAGCTACAAACAACACATTTGGTACCCATATATATTTGGTAAACCACTTCTCACCTTATTACTGCACTCAAGATCAGAGTAGCGGAAGAATTCATCACCAGCCCATGGTGGAGATGGAGCAGCAGGCTGCTGGATCGGCGGTTTAGAGAGAATCTGCTTAGCATTCTGCTGGTTAGATGGGTCGAAATGATTCATCTCCACTTCTTTACTGCAACTAGTGGAACTCAGAGCGACTCGGATTCCAGTAGCCAAGAACCTCTGGTGGTTAGCAGAGCGAGTATTAGGCGCATGGGTGGCCTCATCACAGTCTCTGCAGAGAAGAGCTCTGTCCTCAACACAGAATATGAAAGCTGCCTTCTCCTGCAAGTCAACACAGATGAACACAAGAAAACGATTACTTCATAATAAGACCTTGAGCATGTGTTTCTTGAGACACCATATAGACTATCTACCAAAACTGGATCTAAAACTCCAGTTTATGCCATTCAACAACTTTCTTGAGAACCCACTCAGAACCTTTACTAAAGTTACATCTAAACATCCGATCTTTCTTAACGAATAGATAGAGATACAACAAAACAAAGCTAAGACATTTCTCAATGATACTCCTAAAGAAATCTACCAAGAAAAGCTCAATCACGAGATCTCCTCAAAAACCACAGTAGATAAACACACAAAGATCTCCAGAGATACATTTACATACATGGACAGAGACAAAAAGAGAAAGAGTAAATTTTTCTTACAAGGCAGATGTCGCATGGAGGAAATTGGGTAGAGAGAGAATCAAGAAAAAGACGTTGGTGTTTGCTAGCGAGCTTATTAGCGGCATGAACCTCAACGTCGCATTTAGCGCACAAAGCAGCCTCATCAGCACAACATATGAGTGTAGCCGGAGCTTTCTCACACACATCACATTGTATCTTCATGTGAATAGAGATAATCTGAGTGAATAAATAAGAGGAATCGACAAAAAGAAACAAAGCTCTTCCTTTTGTTTTCTTCCCTTGTTCAAGATTGAACCTTTTAAAAAGAATACAAATGGAGAGACACTTGAGAGAAGAATGAAAAACAACTTTGTTTAGTGTTCAAGTTGAGTGAGTGATTGGTGGAAGGGAAGAAGATAAGGAGGTTTTATGATTCTGCGTATCAAAAGAAACCACATCCTTGCTTCTTACAGCAAGGCCTTTTAGTTTATTAGGTCCCACTCTCCTTCTTTTTCTGCGGCTCTGCTTGTTTCTCTTCTTCTCTGTCTCTCTCGCTTTTATTTCATTTTTGGATGTTATCATTATTTGTTTATTATCATTATTTATCTATATATATATATGTATAGTTTCATAATTTTTGGGACTATTTTAACTATTTTAGCTTTATAAAAATAAACATGCCACAGATATAAATTATATTCTCAAATTTGAATTTGTCATAGTAAAAATATGGGATTTATAATCGAGGAAATATGTAAACATTTTCAATATAATTCGAAAAGCAAGACAACTACAATTAATTTTCTGTATGTGTATCAGTGTATGTGTAGCCGCAAATTCTTGTGGACAGTGTTTCACAGCAAACAGTCGGCTGAATATTTTGCGGTCTATATTAAACGTTGCATATTGTAGGAACTAAGAAGACAATGAATGTTCTTTAAGATCAGTGCAAGTGTCCCTCTCGATGATATTGGTGTTTGACTAATCTTGTGGCTTTCCTCATCCACTCGTAACAGATAAACTCAGTAATTTATTGGTGAAATGATTTTGATATTTACCAAAACGATACTGACCAAAAGTCCAAAACTATCCTTAATAATACAAGTAGCAGTATACTTTTGCTAAAATGTTTGCTTTATGTGCTATCAAATTTATCTCTTTTAGTAAGGCTTTGGTTGATCAATACTATCATCCTCAATGATAAAAAACTAGATGTATTAGTTACGTCTACACAGCAATTTTTTTAATCAATATGAAATTTTCGATGTATAAACATAGTCTAGATGTTATATTACAAAAGCATCTGAGAAAATAAATATACATCAAGCATGATGATGACAATAATGATTATATTTTATGATTTGTAACAACAAATTAGCAGTTTGAATGTGAGAAACAAACAAAAAAACCTTTTTACGTACTTGCAGAAGAGACCCAGTCTCAATAACCAAATCCAAACAGCTCATAATGTTTCTTTGGGCTATCCAAATGTATTCCTCAATGATGTACCAAAAGGCTTCTCCTTAGCACACAACGTCAATACCCTGTAGGCCAAGGCACCCGTTAGCTAAACCCTAAAATGCAGTAAGCTCAAATCCATAGGACTGCGATTGATATCTGTACCTGTCACTAAAGTGCGCATAGTATCCATATTCCTCAGCTCTCATTCTGGCCTTGAAATGGCTTCTGTTTTCTCATCTCCGCAGTTCCATTTTGCTGTTCTTGCTGCCGAAGGCGATGATGCAGAAGCTGTTGTAGCTGTTGCTGTTGAAACTGAAACTGCTGTTGTTGTTGTTGTTGTTGTTGTTGCTGTTGTTGTTGTTGCTGCTGCTGTTGTTGTTGCTGTTTCTGTGAGTGAAGCTGCAGCTGCTGGAGCTGTTGTGCGGCTAAGATTGTCTGCATTGACTGATTGCTGGAATAGAATTGCTGGTTTGATCCAAACGACCCATAGTTCATCGCTGATGAACCGTTTGACGTAACTTGGCCAGTCAACACCTTCAGATGTTGGATTTCCTCCTTAAGTGCTTCGTTTAGTTCTGCCAAAAGACAAGTGTTAACACCAAATGGTGATCAAATATCTTAAGTGAAGAAGTAAAGTGCTTATGATTAAAGAGCCTCACCATCCTGCAAGTGAACTTGCTGCTCCATTGTTTGTAACCGCAGTTTCAGTTCACTGTTTTCAATAGTCAAGCCATTCGTGTCTCTCTGAACAAACAGGAAGAAAAAAGCACAAGTTTTAAAACGCATAAAACATAAACGAACATTGTAACGCTAGAATAAACCTCATATAGCATAGACTCAAAACCAACCTGTAAGAGAGTCAACTGGGCTGAGAGAGTAGTCGCTTCTGTTTGCAAAGTCTGTACTTTTCTCTCAAGCTCAAATATGTATCTCGTCTTCCTTTCTTTTGACCTTGCTGCGGACTGCCTGTTTGCCCATATCCTATCATGTGACACAAAAACAAATCATGCACTTGCTCCACTCACAATAAAAGTTAAAAATTTGATTGTACAAAAGCACATGTTTGCATGAAGAGAGATAATAAAGCAGCAGATTCCTTTCCGTAATGGTTTGTGAGGGCAGGCCATACTAGAAGTGGTGGAAATAGTTGCATAGACTATATGACTAGTGACACTAAAGCTCTGGTACCAAAGCACAAATTTTTCGCCATGTCCATCCCAAATTCAACCAGAATTATAGGAAAACTAGAGAAGCACAGTATAAAGAACCAAAAACTAATACCTCTTAGCACGTTTTGGATCAATGAGAGCAAGCTCAGCAAGTTTAGTAGCAGACATGGACTTCTTAGCATCAACAACAGAATCATCTTCATTTCCCGACATGAGCATCTCATTGATGTTCAAAGATCCGTCCATAGAGTGACTGTGTTGGTGCCTTACTCTTGGCCTTTCCCCAAAACCACCGAGCGTATTCTGAGGATTATAAGTTGACCCTGTACGTATCACCGACTCATTTTTCCAAGCAGTTCCTGATGGCTCACCCACTTGAGCGGAAGAAGTAGCAGAAGAATTAAACTTATCCATATCGAGATACATAGACAGCAAGTCCTCTTCAGTCTCATCAGAGAAAGAAGCTCCATCAGCATTAGTACCAACCACACCAAGATCACTATCGAAACTCAAATCATCAGGGAGAGTTAGGATTTCTGAATGAGCTCGACGGTGTCCAATCTTCTTAGGTGGGTTATCAAGCATACGGCTCATATCGTGACTCAACCGGTTAGCATCTGATCCATGTCCAGTAGTAGTGTCTGAGAATGGTGAGCACCGACCCGAAGGAGATGGTGGTGGGAGACCTCCACAAGGTGCTGGAGATTTCTCTTTATCCATTTCAAGAATTACAACTCTAGTGACTTCAACCAAAGTCAACAACTATCCCCTGCAAAAACGATCATTAAGCAACTCAGGATCATCATAATTCAAGCTAACAATTCCTAGTAGAAAAGCACAAGTTTTTATCCAAGAAAGAGGAAAACCCTAGTTGAAAGGAGACGACTTTTGTAAGACCACTTACAGAATCAGATCTAATTAGCTCAAGTAGCCTCCAGGAGACCAAAGAGAAGCAGATCCAGTAGATAAATTCTAATATTTTCCGGGGAAAAGAGTTTTAGGGTTTTTGGACAAGAAGGTTACGAAAGAGGAAAATTGAGTATCGGTGAAGGAAATGAGAGGAAGAGAGAAGAGATCTGTGAGATGAGGAAGAGCGAATGCGATTCTTACAAGAGCATCATGTCATGTGTAATAAGATAGATGCCCACAATCTCTGCGTAATGGGTAACACACTGTTAAAACGCGTCGTTTTGCGTGTTCCGCCATTTCCGTTAGTGTGACGTTTGAGACAGAGAGATTCATTAACAAACACGATGGATTCAATTTAACAAAGAAATGTCGATTTGTCATCAAGCTTGGGCCTTTTTCTTAAAAATATTACCTCCCCTCAAACCCATTAAACCCAAGACATAGAACTGCATACTTTTGTTTGGGCCGGAAAATGACAGGATGTTTACTCACGAAAATAGTTGTCTTTGGAATTGATAGTCAATTCAAGGGGGTTTTATTAGATTTGATGATTTGTGAGAGCTTTTGTTTTGTTCCTTCCCCCAAAATTTTCCTTTGGATCTACTGTATATATACAAATCATTTTGAATGATCTGAAAAGTGATTCAGGCTAGAAGTAAAATGAGGTATTATTTGAATTTAAATAGCAATATTAAAAAAAAATGAACTCATTTCCAACAAAAAGGACAACACTTTCATACCATTCACATGTATTTTTAAAGCACAGTCATTTTCGGATTAATGTATTAAAAAAATCGATATTAATTATCAATCTACAAACTTATGAATCATGTACAGTAAATTCCTCTCATGTTCTTTCACAACTAGCTGTCAATTCATCTTTTCTTTTGGTATTATTCGTCTTTAAATATGTAACAGGTGTTTATTTGTAACTTTGTATTATTTACTTGATCTTGTCAAGTTGTCTTTCACAAGCTACCCATCTAGCCAAGGAATCGATTTAAGATCACAACATCAACAATTATAAAATTTTGGATTTTTCGTAATATTAGCTATATTACCAACACTTTCGTTGCATAATTATAGTTTTCCGTTGTTAGCAGTTGCGTAAGAATTCTTTTCTCTCCACTTGTTTTTAGATTTCAGTTTCAACAGCAATAAAGTAAAACAAAGTTTAAAAACATATATTTGGTAATTATAATTACGATCGTAATTGTCAATTGTTAGAACTTGGAACAACCATGCATCTTCCAAGCTCCAAATTCCTAACTGCCCCCATTGATTAGTTATAAACTTTTCTTTGTACATGGGATTACCATAAATATTACTTTATTTATATGTTTTAAGGGGGTTAGTGAGAGTTAGATTTTAATCTGTTAATGTTTTAAAGGGGTTAGTGAGAGTTGGATATTAATCTGTTAAAATTTTCAGATTCTATTGTTATTATTTTATGAATTTTAACATTTAGTGTTATTGATTTGATGATTTTTTAATTCTATACAGAATTTTTGTTTTACAAGATTATATAATTCTATTAAAATATAATGTTATTGAAAGGTGAATTTTAAATAATTTAACTCACTGAACAAAAATTTGAGAATAATATATATATATATATTAGATTCTTGAAATCATTGTAAAATATTTTTAAAAAATTCTAACTGTACAAAACTCTCTACAACTCTTTCCAAATTTAACAAATTTTCTAATTTTATAATTCCAACTCATACTAACTCTTTCCAAATTATTACATGTGATTTCTTAGGCCATTACTTATCAATAAGGTATCATAGGTATTTCTTAAATAAAACTTATGAACTAATCTTACGATAACCAAATGAATTTCTGTTACTTTAAGGATAATTTATGGTTTTGACGACAATGTAAAGAGAGTAAAACAGAGGTAGCTAGCTCTCAAAAGAAGTAATGAGTTGTAAGCTCTCTACCCCAAGTATATAGAATTTTAAAATTAATAAGTATGTACTTCGACCGATGCTTGTAACTATCCATATGACGTACTTCTTCTACCCCAAGTTTTCTTTTGGGTATGATCATACTCCTGTTAATTATTGCTAACAAAATATGTACTAGCTATAACAAGAAAGAATGAAAAAATTCAGATATGCATAAAACTGTGGTTTTGAACAGTGACTAGTTTTGTTTTCATATACAATATTTATTCTTTTGTTTAGTCGTTTATGAGTAAACAATTCGGTCATATGATTGTTTGGAACGTTTAGAACGTTATTTTTTGTAGATGATCAAACGGACAAAATCACCAATCCGTCATGTTTACCAATAAAATTGTATGGTACTAAATATACTAATTTTAAGAAAACTCGTTAGTCGTGAACTCAACGAATGTGTTTATTCCATTTTCTTGATCCGTCCGGAAGCGGTAGACGATATCGAGTGGAAGTTGTAAGTGTTGTAAACACCCGATCTAATTAATTAATACTTCGTAATGACTGAAAAAATCAAAAATCAAAGTGAGGGATGAGAAATGTTATATTGAGAAAGTATATCGACCAATGTTCAGTGACTTCTGACGAGCTACTACTTAAATCGTGATCAGTGATCACAGGGACCATTCGCATCATTTACAGTTTTATATCTCTGCACACATGTTACCATCATTTTTGTCTTACGATATAAGTATTATAATAAGGATCCTAAAATGTTAATTAGAAGTTCTGGTATATAGTATATTAATCTATACTAAGACTATTTTTTCCAAGAAACTTCACTCAAACACTATGTATCTAGTCAGTTTTCAAATTAAAGCAATACGTACATAACGAAGTTATGAGTTCTTTCCAATTTTAATTAGTTGGCCACTTGGCCTCCACACGATCAGTTCCGAAGCAATTCGATCAAGAGATCAAAAGGCAAGCCTATTTTCTCATTAAAACAAATGAGGAAATAATTACCAGTCTCTAACATATAAAAAACAGTCGGTCGGTCTAAAAAATGTGAATTTACAGAACTTCTTTTTCTGATATAATTATCTTGTTTTGAAAGACATATTGGGTTTTATCAATTTTTGAACATCACAAAACTTGAAAAACGTTAGAATTGTGCTTATTATCACCATCCCAACTGTAATGTAATTATGTAAATGTAAATTTTCTTGCTCCAAATTCCTACTATTCAAACGTTTAATATGGTTTACACTTTACAGATCAGATCTCCTTAATTGTCTGTTTTAATGTTAACATCTTCTAGATGAGTTTTGTCCACCATTAATTTATTAATGCATCACGATGAAAATTGGCCATTGGTTTTAATCAAAATGACGGAAACCACCTGATTATTTAATTCATGTACTTTTCATATCTCTAGTATATTATATAAACGCTTGTTAGTCGTTAATTAATTAGTAAAAAGCTCAACAAAGCTTAGCTACCTTTCTCACTTATCCTTTTCTCGCTTAACGCTTTCTCACTTACCCAAGATACCTAATGAATTTTTAAAACTATCCCAAGCTATAAGTTTACATCTACGATTTTGATGTAGAAACTACTAATGTATGGGTACATATTGGGGAAAATCTTATATTCAGAGATATTTGGAGATGCTATAATTAAAGCAAGTGCACTCTGTACACTCATGACTGTTCTTGTGTAGGGTACTAACAATGTTTGTACTCATTTTATTTTTAGCTTTTATCCTTTTGTCGTCTTACGCTTCCGGAGTTCGCGAGGCTCTAATCTCCATTTCTGTGGTTTGAAGTTCACTTTTTTAAGATCCAGAACCGAGGATCTAGGATATTTTGGAACATTTCAAACGTGATAATATATTGATTTTTTTTCCTTTTAAAAATGTATATAAATATAACGATTTGTTTATATATGTAGTGTGCTGAACAGTGAACACCTACACCCGCATCAAAATAGTTCGGATTATATATAAAGTTCACAAGTTCGACCACATGCTTATGTCTACATGACAGATCTTAGCATGTGAAAGTTACGATCTTATATATATACTATCTTTTGATTCAACATTCAATTTATGTTACTTGTGATATATATGGTTTCAGTATCGTTTGTAGTTATAAGGTAAGGAAATTGGCCAATTGGGACACACGCTCCCAAGGTTGCTAAAACAATATCCCTCATCATGATTTAAAAAAAAAAATTAATTATAATTGAAAGTGTGTATTGAGAGCGATATATCATTATAGGCTACAAAAGATGATATAGGTGTCGAATAAAATATCATCATATCAATTATCAACGCTTACAAAAGTAAACATATACTTTATTAGCTGAGACGTGTATGGATTAATGATCAATCTTGCCATCCTAAAAGTTTCTTTTGTTGTTGGTGCTGTTGTTAAACTTGCAACCCTAAAAGTTATTTTATTTTTTAATAAAAAATTCCATAATCAAATAACCCACAAAACATAAATAATGAATAAAAAATACAAGAATCCCTGAAAGATACGATTCAAGTTAGAAAATAAAAGATAGTAAATAGTTTTTTCCTATACATTATAGGAAAGAAAATATACATTTGATGGCCCGTTGAGACAATCCGTAATCAACCAAAAATGCAACACAAATCCAAACTAAGGAAATAATGATTCGCATTTTTGTCTATGATAACAAATCGTAATCGATTCGATTTCACTCATATCCGGAAAAAAATGTCACACATTTATTATTTGGATGGTCAATTTTTTGAGATCATGTATATTTTTGTTTGCATATATGAATACGCGTAGTAAACTATAATTCATCTTTATGTGGAATACCCAAATTGTATGTACCATTTGACTTATTAGTTGCACTAAAATGGAAGAAAAGTAAATTAATCTTTCAGAGGATTTAGATCGTGTTTACCCTATAATTAATAATAAATAATTTGTTTTGTCAATGCAAAATAATTAAATTTATTTATCGATACAATGAGTTTTATATACCTACACCTGTGCTGCGGACCTACCTTGTGTATATGTAGATTGTTTTATTCCAATATATAAAATAATTACACGAAGAACCGATTCAAAACAGTATATGCTCAGTATAGTAGTCAGTGGGGTTATTCGAATATAAATAAAAAAGAAAAACGAAAAAACAAAAAACTCAAAGAAATTCGATAACAGTCTTACAGCTACCGAACGTGATTTTTGCCTGTAATCACGTACATCCATAAAGCAATGTATATGAATAGTTAGAATAAGTCAAGGAATATCGAGCCCTGTGTCACCATTTCCTCTTTACATCGGCATCTAAAAATAACCTTTTTTACAAATTCTTATCACCAAAGATAAAAAAAACAAACAATAAATATATTTTTAGTGGATATAGAAAGAAAGAAATATACCACATTACCACTAGTGCATGTATAATAACACCTTACCGACTTACGTGTCGAACAACTCCGAAACTAAATATCATGATATTTATTATTTTACTGAATCGCATAAAGATATTTGTTGCAGTAAAATTAAAAATTTCCATGATACTATAAATTACAAAGGTATGCATCACTATTTTAATCTCCTCTCCATTATTCTCAAGAAATAAAAAAGAACAAAAAGTTCTCTCTAACCTAAAAAGAAAGACAAGAGAGAGAGAGAGATCGTAAAAATGTCAGTGACATCCACGGTGGAGGAGAACCACCGGAAAGGTCCTTCCTCTCCGGAGAAGGCTGGTGAGAAGAGGAAACGTAAATGGACGTTTTGGGAAAGGAGATGGAGAAGATTAGATTATTTCAAACTCACGGCTTCGTTGTTTGTGCATTCAATGGCTCTCTTGGCTCCGTTTTATTTCAGCTGGTCGGCTCTTTGGGTTACGTTTTTGTTTTATACCATTGGCGGTCTCGGTATTACGGTGTCGTATCACCGGAACTTGGCTCACCGCAGTTTCAAAGTCCCTAAATGGCTCGAGTATCTCTTAGCCTATTGCGCCCTTCTCGCTATTCAGGTTCTTAACAATTTAAATATTCTTTTTTCTTTTTTTCATTTCTTGTTTTCGTTATTATTATTTAGTCTAAACAGATCTTGAGATCTTAATTGCTTTTAATTAGTTTTTATTTGTTTATTGATTATAATCTTTTTATTTAATTAATAGGGAGATCCGATTGATTGGGTGAGTACTCATCGATACCATCATCAGTTTACGGATTCAGAACGAGATCCACATAGCCCTAAGGAAGGTTTTTGGTTTAGTCATCTTCTTTGGATCTATGATTCTGCCTATCTTGTTTCAAAGGTGATTCTCAATTCCTTTTTTTTTTTTGTTTTTGTAAATGATTTTTTTCTAATCGTTTAATATATATATAATTCATTATGAACTAATGTAGTGTGGAAGAAGAACAAACGTCGATGATCTGAAGAGGCAATGGTTCTATAGGTTTCTCCAGAAAACGGTGCTTTTTCACATTCTAGGACTTGGTGTCATTCTCTTCTATCTCGGTGGCATGTCCTTCGTTACTTGGGGAATGGTAATTGAATGAAATACGTCAATGTTATGTTACATATGAATACTAACGTATATTGTAGAATTTAATTATATAATTTTTGATGTGGTTGGTGGTGCAGGGGGTAGGAGCAGCATTGGAGGTGCACGTGACTTGTCTCATAAACTCACTATGCCATATTTGGGGCACTCGAACTTGGAAGACCAACGACACCTCTCGTAATGTTTGGTATGTCAAAGTGTTTAAAATTTCTTCAATTTTGGTGTGTACAAGAATCATCGAATATTATCTCTGTCACTTTCCCAAAATATAATAAAAAACCACACGTGAATAGTAGACAGCTAATGTTTCCAAAGACGCATTATTGTTAATTTTTATCATTTTTTTAAATTTTGTTTGAAGGTGGCTATCGGTGTTTTCATTCGGTGAAAGTTGGCACAACAATCACCATGCGTTCGAGTCGTCGGCGAGACAAGGGCTTGAGTGGTGGCAAATCGACATTTCTTGGTACATTGTCAGGTTTCTTGAGATTATCGGTTTAGCTTATGACGTGAAACTCCCTACGGAATCTCAACGCCGTCGTATGGCTATTGTTCGTTGAACTGCGGGAAGGCCACACAAAAAGAAAAAAGGGATCTATTCTATGTAACTAGAATAATTTCTAATCCTACAAGAATTTATTGTTTTCTTTTATTTTTTACTTTTGAAGTTTTGGGTTAACGCAATGAACGTTTCCGATGTGCTGGTGTTGGACCAAGTTGATTTAATATATCTGTCGTAATCGGTACTTATAAAAATCCTTAGTGGGGGGCAATCAATACGTTAATTACGGTCTCTTTTTTTACTCTCTGCAAGACTATTTTATCATATATATCAAAAAAATATCTAAACGTTGTTAACTACAGAACATGTAATAAAAAAATTGTGAAAGATGAAAAGCAAAAGATAACACACTTTATTTGAATTGTACTGTATATTGCTTTTCTGAATCGAAAAGCAAAAATATATTATAGCATTGTGTGCTTTGTCATATGTGTGATGTACAATATTCTCAATATGTATGTACACCAAAATAAAAAAGAAGAAAAGAAGAGATAAACTTTTCCAAAGGGAATATATTGGGTTCTGAACTTTGCTGGCTATACAGCGTTTGTTTGTTATACAAATACTGATCACCTTTTCTTTTAAAATCGAAGTTCGTCTGTAAATCAAATACATTGATCTCACCTTTTCTTTTACTTTGAAGTCGGTATACTGTCTTTTTGTTTGTTTTCACACACACCGCATCTAAGTTGCGTTTTCAGTTTCTGGGGGGTCAAAAGTTGGGTTGTCGCTAAAAACCAATGGTTCGCTAATAATGTTAGGCTTCTTGGAGTTCTCGCAAAAAAAAAAAAAAATGTTGATAACTAGATTTTATTCTTAGCGGACAAGTATTACTTTAACATGGATGGTCCACTGGTCCTAGGAGTAAAGAAAAATAGAATCTATTCTTTAATTTGAATCGAAACTTTCAATTTGAAAAGTTGGTTAGGTCATTTAATTATGCTATAATTATCAGTGACAATGACCAACTTCATTCTTTTACTGAAAGATTAGACCTCCCGAATTTAGGTTGAACTATTATTTGCCTACTATAGCTAATCACCAAACCTCGCGAACTCTAGTAAACATGGTTAAAACGTTGAATCTTGTTTATTGAGATAATTTGAACTAGACTAGCCAAATAGATAAATCTGATTAGTTATTTGCCACTTTTTTGTTAAAATTCTTACGTTTCGCCGTAAATGTCGTTTACAGTATTATTTTTTGTTTCTAATGAAGTCTTGCTTTCTTATCAAGTCGTAACATCTATTACAATGAGTTAGTGGCTTTGTATTCTGCATATAAATAGTAAATACCCACCCATATGGCATAACAATGGCAACAAATAGTGAAACACAACAAACGCATTTTTCTTACTCGTACATATTTTATAATAGGTGTACTAAGTTCGATCGAATAATATTGTATCTTTAACTAAAACGTTTAAACATGCAAAGCAGAACTAATTTTCTAATCCCTATAATATGACAGATAAGAAACATAAAGGGTAAATACTTTTTTTTTATATATATATGAACTTCGAAGAAAAATCCCAAAACCTAATTGCGGTGTTAATGAGAACCAAAATAAGAGGTTTTTACATCAAAAGTAAAAAAAAACATTCTCTCTCTCTGTTTTTTTTTTCAAGGGAAGTAAAAAAAAAGTCCAAGTCACCACCGTATGTATATGGACTAAAGATGCAAACCAAAGATTTACCTCGAAAAAGCCTAAGCTTTGAAATTATCCTTAGCTTCTCGGATTATCCCTAAAGCTTCTGCTTCATCTGCTGTCTCTGAAATACCTAAAGCCCGACGAATATTTGCATTCGAACTTCGGAGGAACGGGTTACAAGCTTTCTCCATCTTCAGTGTTGTCGGAATCTGACCAAGAAAAAAAAACAAGAATCCACAGTAAGTTTAACCTGGAAAATTGAGCAATGCATAAGAGGGTCATTTGGTGATCAATCATTTGTTTTTACCGTAGGTATTTTCTTGTTACGGAGCTCTGCAACATGAGCTGCATAAGACTGGAGTACTTCGTTGTTTGGCTCTATCGACAACGCAAACTTGGAATTACTCTGCAACCCAAATCATATTGAAGTCATTTTTAGACCATCCTTCTTTTAGTTAAAGCTTCACAACAACAACTAGAATACCAAAAATATAACAGACCAGTGTATATTCGTGACCACAGTATATGCTTGTATCATCTGGTAAAGATATGATCCTTTGTAGAGAAGCAAGCATCTGTAGAACAGGTTGCATACAATAGAAAAGAATCCATAAATTGATCCTCAAACTTTTTATCCAAAAGAAATGTAATTAAGCAGGAAGATAGAGAAGAGAGATATGTGGTCTTTACCTGCTTAGGGGTACCTTCAAACAGTTTACCACATGATAAGCTAAACAAGGTGTCCCCCGTGAAGATAGCTCGTGACCCTGGAAAGTATAAGCTGATATGGCCTGCAAGGAGAATCACGATAATTCGAGAAAATGAGTACAAAAAGCCTTTAAAGTTATATCGCACTGTCTTAGTAACCGGCAAAAAAACGATAAATAATGCCATGTGCTTATTGGAATGCAAGATCATGCAGGGAATATAACATTCAAAGCTTCCAAGATTATTATGTGAATTATAAAACGCAACCTTTTGTGTGACCAGGAGTATCCATAACATGAACTTCATGACCAGCAAACATCCATTTGTCACCATCCTTCAAGGCTATATCAATTCCAGGAATCCTCTCTCTATCTACAGCTGAGCCAATCACCTATATTCCAAACATGTAACATTCCATCACCCCAACAAATGTCATCATAGCACAATGAAGATAGAAGGAGAAGAGAAATCTTCCTACCTTTGCACCGTACCTCTCTTTCAGTTCCAAATTCCCGCCAGTATGATCATAATGGTGATGTGTATTCAATATATACGTAAGATTTCGACCACTCCTCTGCAATGAATCTATCACAGGTTCAGCTTCAGAAGGGTCAACCACACCAACCGTACCAGTATCCTCGTCATGCAAAATGTAAGCATAGTTGTCCTTAAGACAAGGCACCTAAAAAAGAGAAAACAAATGAGATTTACATGATGACAACCTACTAAATAAACAAACAAATCAATGTACCAGTTCAATTTGCAGTGAGGAGATATTGGAGACGCTGCAGAAGTTGGAGACTCGGATAGATTTACCAGCACCGCGCAAAGTCCTAAGAGGTGAAGAGACGAGCTTCATGACTCTGCAGACAAGACCTTTCCGGAGGTGAAGCTGTCTCACACATGGCTGACTTGTGAGCTTCTGAAAAAGAAAGAAACATGTTACACATTGATTCCATTCAGACGAGAACAAACATTGAAACAAGAGACTTTAAATGTGTATCATTGAATGCAACATGTTTACACAATTACATCATGAAATTTTTTATTGATAAAAGCAATAGTTCTATTCGATAAACACGAAGTTGGTGACCTAGACAAGCTTTCTTAATTCCATCAACTCTGTTTATCAACCAACGCAATTATAATGAGATCATCAATATGATCTTCACGAATTAACGATACATATATATATCAAATTCAAATTCAAATTTCAACAAAGAACAATCACAAAGTATAGTTTTTTTCCTCAAAAATTCGTGAGGCAATCCAAAAGAGAGACAAAAGAATCACAAACAAACCCTAGAACATCGAAAGAAGGAGATTGCAGAAGAAGCTTTCGAGATAGTTTGCATCTCTCTCTCTCTTTCGTTCTTTCCTCTCTTCGGAAGAGAATTCTCAGTTTGATCAAAAGGATTTCTCTTCCTCTCTTTATCGATTCTCCCTTTGGAGAAAAGAATCGAACAGAGAGAAAAGACGGAACAGAGATTAAAAGACGGAACAGAGAGAGAGTCTCGAGGTGCTTTTAGACAGAGATAGAAGAAACATCACCCAATGTCTCTCGCTCATTCGCCGATTCAACAAACCCAAACCGACCCAAACCGGAAGTCGTACCGAATCCTAAACCAAATCTATTAAACAGCGAGGAGTTTTCAGCCTTTCAGGTCATACGACGTGTCTCCACGACTATGGCCTATGGGTTTATTTCAATTTTATATTAATAAACTAAAAGTTTGCATTTTCTCACCCAAAGCGGATTTGCATTGTGTCGACGCAAAAAGCACATTTTATGTAGTAACTTTTAATATTCTTTTTTTTGACTTGATGATTTCTGTTCAATTTCTCACATTTTGCCGATATTTCGCTATACTAGACTTACTAGTATCAAGCATTGTCGGGATGTTTCAGGAAAAGACTTGTTATTTTTTAAGTTTAAACCTTATGATAAACGATTTTATGATCAAGGAATTGAAAATAAATAACCACATGAGTCATGAGTCATGACATGGGTTGACGCGAGCACATATTTAGTTTAAACTTTGTTTTCTTTATGTTTTTTAGTTTATACACGCATGCAAGTATGCAACAATGAAAAAATATTATATAATTCCATTCCAGCCTACAAGCGCCGCGTAGAGATATGTAATTTGGTTAAACAATTACATTCTTATCAAATACTATAAAAGAATGCTGAACTTAAGCATAAACCGAGTAATTGATGTTATGTTCTTTTCGTCCATGTTGTGGATCAACACTCATTCGTCGATCACAAGGTATATATCATACTAGTGACCATACTATCGTACCTAGTATCGACCAAGGTTAAACGGGATTGGGATAGTGAGGTTGTGATCCAGTTTTCAGATAAATTATGCGTTCTCGTGTGAATAAGAACTCATAATGTAAGGCGAACCGAGTCATGTAACATGTTTGATTTATTCCAACGTTTGTTTTTGTTTAAACATTCAAATGTTTAAAGTTGAGTACGTATTTTTCCCAAATAAAAGTCAAAATTCAAGAAAATCTCAGGAGACGAAAGTCCTCGAGTCAAAGAAACAAACAAACAAACCCTAATCTCATTAGATGAAATTTATAACAGTTTAATGTAAGAAATAAAACAAAATATCACTTTGAAAACTCGATGATGGGTCAATTGAAGGGATTCGGTTCGTTTTCCAGTCGGTCATTTGAATAACTTGTACCTATCTCTCCACACACATTCTGTAGTTCTTTACTTTTACTAGTGAAAATGAAACTTTTGTAGTCCATCATCATACATACAGTATATGTAACATGTACACATCTTCTAAAAGTCGATGTGGACAAATTGCTACATTTGCAAACATATCCTTTTAAAATGTTATTAAACACGGTGATAATATTTGGATAGATTCACATAAAAAACTGGAAAATATAAAACCATTAAAATAAATGAATTTTTTGTTTGTTAAATTGTTTTGTGTGTATGGTCTACAGTAAATCACGTTTAGAATTTTAAGCTTTTCTACTTATGTTTGTAATATTTTTTTTTTATAACTTTGCTAATGATAATGTCATAATTTAGTTGTTATATCTGATATATAATTTTTATAATTAAATGTTTATGTCGACTTTAGTTTTAAGTCATGCCACAGTTAGATACTTAGATACGATACATGTTATCATATTTTTTTGTAACTTTAGATAGTTAATAATTTATGTCTAAGATTAGGCAAATTAACATTACAATCCAACCTTTACAAAACGATGAAATTGGTGATGGTGGTACTTTTGGAGTTTTTGGTTTCAAGTCATGTCACAGTTAGATACTTAGATAGTGTTTACATGTCATCATATTTTGCTGTAACTTTAATGAAGTTACTATAGATAATTAGTAATTTATGTTTAAGATAAGGCAACTTATCATTACAATCCAACCTTTACAAAACCAAAACTCCAAAAGTACCAATGTTTTCACTAATTCTTATTGAGTAGGCGCATTTCAACCGTTGTCCTTCCAGGCTTCCACTAACTTTTTGTTTACGGTCTTGTGCATGTGATCAAACGAATCCACATATTTTCCGGTAAATAAAAAATAACTTTCATCAATAAAATTGGTACATCAAACTTTTGTTTTTGTCATAAAAAGAGATTAGCATCAACACTACAAAGCCAAAATCAAGCCACTCTAAACGGAGGTCTGAATTCGGTTTAGAGAGAGGCAGCTAGGACCGGGTCTTGTTTATTTTAGCAAAAGCCCATGTGGACTTAGACAAACCGTGTTTAATTGAGTTTTCTATTCCAATGTCCTACAGTTTTGGTTCAAAATGTTGAAGACGAATTCTTTTTGTAGTAAAGTCAAAGTCAAAGTTCATATATGTGTGTGTCTACATAAACATAAGATAGTGAGACCAAACTTGCACAAGTCAAACAACGACATCTCCGAAACCTTATATATAAGAGTCATCTCGAATTAATTACAGATACAAACCAAAAAAACAACCTATATCCCCCAACCAATAAAAAGCTCAATTTTGGCTTTTGTTTTTAGTCTTCCATTCAAAAAGAAGAAGGAAAAAATCTAAGTATGATGAAGAGACAGTTAGTGCTCGTTGTTATATTACTTGTTATTTTCGCTGTTGTCTTGGACGTCACGCAAGTTGAAGCCATGAGGCCTTTTCCGGAGGCCGTCGACGAGATCACTCTACTGTTTCAGGCGCTGCAAAGAGGTCCTGTCGCTGGTTCTGGTCCAAACGGTTGCACTCATATTCGTGGAGGTTCAGGAAGGTGCCGCGGCGGCTAAAGCTGTCATACAAATCTTCTTCGTCTTCGGTTCATCATTCTTTGATTCTTTTTTTCCACATTTCTGTGTTACGTACATAATTACATATGCGTAATTATACGATAGCTTTACACTTGGTCTCATATCATTTAAATTGTAATCAACGGAAATCTAATTAGTTTGTTTAGTGTGTGTACTCAATGACAATCCAAACATGTTTTGCTTTCGCTATTGACAAAAAAGCATTTTAAGCAACAAACGTAATAATAGAAAGATTTTTCTTTTGAACTAAAAAAGAAACTTTATTGGACTTTCCGGCTTGAAAAGGTAGGTAGACAATACAGTGAATAATTCAAGTATTTGACTTATATAATTTTACCACCAAAAAAAAAGTCGCATAACACAAACATGCGCTTTATATACAGCGGCTCAAGGAAAAAGCTGTTCTCATGGCAGTGTACTCCCATTTACACTGTTCTTTCCCGGAGGTTTTTCCCCTCCGTCTCTTCTTGATGACGATGTTACTAAGAGTCAGGCCTTGACGGCAACAAAAATATCCCCCCTTTATGTTTTCTGCCTCACGGTAAAATATGAATCCGATATGTTTTCATCAACGTTCCTGTGACAATAAAAACTGCATTGGTGTGTGAAACTTTGGACAATTAGCTTTACAAGTAACAACGTTACAGCAAGCAACATTGTACGTTTGTCGAGGATGCATAGATGCTAACGCAATGAAGTTGTCTCAGAAGTTTTACGAATAGTCTTAAATATAATATCCTATATATACTGCAATGTGATCAATGGCCGGCAAAACGTATTCTTGTGCGATGTAAGAGAGCTAGAACCAAAGCAAGGAAGGGGTCTGTACCTGTGTGAAACTGCCTATGTTCTGTAGCCAAGCATCAAATGCTTGTAATAACGACCCCGAATGATTCTCTGCCACCAATATTTGGTTGAGCTCCAATAACTCAACTTCATTCGCTCTTGGATGAGCCTGGAATGCAAATAACGCAGGTGTGTAAGGATTGAAAAAAGCAGAGATTTAAAGGAGCAGATTCATGGGAGAAGGGAAAAAGTTTCCTCACCATCTAACAAGGCATCGTTTAATGCCTTGGGATATAGGACGGAAAAAAGACGGATCTCGCTGAGTATATAGTATCCCAACCTGGAACAGGCTCAACCCTTTTTAGTAACATGGGTCTTGAAATTAATGTCTACCGAACAAGAGAAGACAAAACTTTTACCTCAACCAATGCCATAGCAGAAGGGTCTTCAAAGATCTCAAGGCTATAGTCGCCCAAATAATTGACCTATACACCATTGATGCTAAAACATTACGAAGATGCTAGTAATCATTCATTTGATTTCTGATAAAAAGAGCAAACTTTGCGTCATTTCCATTAAGGGCATAGAAGAGTAGTTACCGCGAATTCTGTATTGACAAGAGCTTGGACAAAATCCATCAGCTGAATTTTAGCCCACTCGGAGCAGACAGTAGGATCCTCACTACGCGGAGGATGCCTCCACGCAGCACCAAAGCGTAATTTTTCATCCGGAATGCTTCCCTTTCGTGCATCAGAGGCATACCGTTGAAGCCGCAACAAAGCTTTTTCCATTGCGGGATTAACCACAGCAACCTATACAAGAAAGGTACAAATAACATTTAAACATAACTTTCATGCCTACAACGAGTCCCTAAGAACAGCAGCAAGTACATCAGTTTAAGCGAGCTTACTTGTAAATATGCCAAGTACGCATCCACAATATCTTCAAATGTACCTGCTTTGTTCCCCATCAAACTAGAAACGACAACGGCTTAGAAAAGGGGTTTGACGCATACCACACAAATTACTTGGTTGACTTATAAGGAAATTTATTTCCTTTTAGTTTCTGAAGATGATGAGACCCACAAAGGCAAAAAAGAAAAAGAAAAGGAAGATAGACTGAGAGAGAATGCAAAAGAAGAGGGAACCACTACCTTTGGTAATGATTGCTTTGCTTAAGTGCATAAAGCTCAAATAGATGACGAGAATTGGCCCCGAGAACATCAGCAATGATAGTCCACTATAATTCCAACATCATGTTAGAACTCTAGCATTATATACAACAGTCACTTTTTAAAGTGAAAATAACAAGAAGATGTTAGCAGAAATGATCATTTAGCCTTTCTAGTTTTATATTGTTTGATTTAGAGTGCAACACTAATTCTCAATTTGATGGGTTCATTAAACAAGCATGCCGCCATCATTACCTACAACACTTTTCTCACCTCCGAAGCACTGAAGTAATCAGGAACCATGTGTAATTTGGCTTCTTGAGGAGTCCATCCAAATGTCTACAAATGAAACAAAGCCAGAAATGCAATGTAAAGGGGTAGAACGCAGAAAAAAAATAAAATCATGTACTCTCCTGTTAACATAATCCCTCGGATTAAATTCTATTTATTATTAATGAAGGGCGAGATTAGAAAACTCTAAATTACATAGCAAATTACCAATTCATGCTCACACAAATGTATACAGAATCCATACTTTAGGTAAAGATTTATGTGTAGCTTGTATACCTCACGAGAGATGAAAATGTCTGGGAATCCAAAATCAACAAAGGCTTGATATGAGTAGTAGCTGTCAAGATTCAAATATTAGACATCAGAAAATATAATACAAGATTTCAAAACAAAAACGTAGCTAAGAGCCAAGTTCAGAATATAGGATATCCATAACTAAACGACATGCTACAAAGTATACAAGTTTGAAACCAGGTTCCCATCTAGTGTTCCCAAAACGAAACGTAAAAGGCTACCATATGAGACAAAGCAATCATCGGATAGTAATAGCTTGTACTTGTAAAACTCAAAAATGCAACAAATGCAGGACCAACCTATCGGAAGTCACGAATAGGACAGGTAGACAGCGGTCATTCGCACCTAACGCTATTATTCTCCATACAAGATTGTCATGGTACATTGATGCTGAGACTGTTGAATCATCAGTCTGAATGGCCCTCTTCAAGATTTCAATGTTGTTTAAGACTAGCTTAGGCTGCCACGTGAAATCAGAAACAAAGACCAACAAAACTAAGCCAGTATTAAATAGTGCAGAACGTAACGTCTATACTTGGAGCAAATGTTTCTAGCTCAGACAGCCACTGTTTAACTATTCATAAGATAAAAGATTCAATGACATATGACAAAAACTAGTACTTATCGATTCCATTACCTGGAAGAAACCAATCTCTGCAGCTTGTGACAACAACTCGAGCAATAGCAAAGGCCAGTCAGTAGATGAATTTGCTAATGTTCTCGAAAACCCATTAGTTCGATTTAGATGAGCAATGGCATTGGCTCTCCAACCCTGCTGCATCTTTATCACCTCTTTAGCCAATCTTAACGCAAAGGCGGTCTCTCTATAGTACGAAGCCTCTTCTTCAGACAAGCTATCACCTTTCTCTACCAATCCAAGCAACCCATCAACCTCATCGGCATTTTGTCGAACAGATAACGCATACACTGCCCGTTCCCAGAGAAACGAGACAGAAGCTTTCTCCGGGACAGCCATTCTATAACCCTGAAGAATACGGCGGAGTGAGGTATTAAGACCGTACCATTTGTTCATCGTAGTGAATATCTGCTGCGAGCTTATACTCCCGAGCTTGATAGCTTTGTGGCTCATAGATTCAAGACAATTCTCGAGCTGGGTTTTGCAATTGGACAACAAGGGTGGGTCAACACTAGTCCAAGACGTCCATGGGTATGACTGTTGGTGATCCGGATGGTGTTCTGTTACCGATTGCGCAAAGTCTACATAGCCAGCGATATGTGGTCCTTTGTTCCAGTCTCCGAGAAGACCTAAACAGAAACGAGATCGGAAGTGAATCAAAGCTTTGATCTTTTGATAAAAAAGAATTGAAATTTGGGAAATTTAAAAGTGATTCAAAGATGGGAGCTTTACGGTTAAGAATTAGAGTGGTTTTGCCGACGCCACGAGGACCGTGGATGATGAGCGGCTGAGGAACACGGTGGCGTTGGACATGGTTGTTGAGAACGGTTTCAAGAAGCGGCCTTGGAATTATCTTCCAAGGTTTGTTCACCATTTCTTCTCTGCGTCTCCTTCTCCTTCTTCTTCTTCCTCTTTGCCCTTTAGCTTGACCAGTGTGTGGGGTTTATGGACACTCCCAAATCTTGGGGAAATGTTCAATCGAAACTATCAAAGGGTTTAAGCGTTTTAAGGATCTCTCTCGCCAATCAAGAACACCTTTTTCGATTCGAACCGATATGAACCGGGTTTGGTTTCTGATTCGGTTCTTTGTACCGAATAATGTTGAGAGTTCGACACGTAGACCAACTAAACAGAACCGGAATCTTCAAACTGACTACTTTGATGTTACTGGAAAGTGATCAGTAAAGAGCCGAAAACTTTTATTGGATTTATGGTAGACTCCGGTTAACCAAACATAACCAATAATTTGTACAATAATCCAATAATTTATTTCTATACGTTACAAATAATTTCTTATTTTGTATGAGTCTATAAGACAATGAAACACGAATTTGAGTTGATACATAATAAGGATCGGTTAAGCATACTTTCTACTTTCGAGTATGTATACAACAACAAAAAATTAAAAAATTGATTGGTAGTCTAAATATGAGTGTGAGTATAATATAAGGGACAAAAAGAATTCACGTGAGTGCGCTCATCCTTGGCACTCGCCCTTGCCTTTGGGGATATTGGTGCAACCGTTCCTATCGGATGCAGGAACCGAACCCATCTGCAACGACTCGAACACGAACTTGATCTTACTATCCACGGTGGTTCGTAACAGTCTTGCGGCTCCTACTTGTTTGGCGTCCATGAAAATCACGAAAAGTGCAAGCAAAATTACTCCAAAGATCACTTGTTTCCTCATCATCATCGCTTTGTTCCTTAGAATTAAAAAAGAAAAAAAAAATGTCTACTAGTAAGGTCTTACTATTTGTCTCGAATTGAGAATGAGTTGGCATTTAGAATCTGAGCATGAGTTGGTTATATAGGGGGATTCGTTGTTTTGGTCTTCTATACTGAAAAGTAATATTCATATGGTTTGACTTTTACTTTGCGGAGAATTGGTTTTCAACTTTGAACAAAAAACATAAATATTGAAACGGATCAAACAAGTTAGCATATAGACACGGTT
>KE154913.1:13105-27573 GCA_000411075.1 Sisymbrium irio | reverse complement strand
ATCGGGAAGAAAGAGCAGCCGCCGGGTAGGGTTTCTAAGAAAAAGAAAGTTGTGGCCACCGGGGAAAGAAAAAGGAAACTAGGGTTTATGTGAAAAGAAAACTCGTGCTGAAAATGTGTTGAGAAAGAGAGAGAGATCTTTGTCTAATGTGTTGTGTTTATTCATAGCCTTAGGCGTCTCTATTTATAATGAATACATGATATAGTAAATAGGAAAGAGTACAATTCATAATTCAACAAGGAATAGGAAATTTCCTTAAGTCTAAGTCTAATAGGAAATAGGAAAACCTCATTTACACGCCTAAGTACTAATGGGCCGGCCAGGCTTGGGCCGGTACGGTTATGGACCGTTCACACTCAATAGATTACAACATCAATATCTTTTTTATAAAAAAAATCATTCTAATCAGTGCTTATCACCAATCAATAATAATGAGTACCAATATCAATTAATGTTAATTATTTTTGAAATGAATACAAAGAAAGAAAGTAGCCATGATTTATTTTTTTGAAGATAGCATTTTAAAATACAAATATTTGGCAATACATCTCAACCAAAAATCATACCAATTAAATTCAATGCTAAGTATTTATCATAATGTATGTGTTTTCATTTATAATAGTTTAGGAATCTATTAATATATAAAAGTTGAGGCTAAGTACCATTGAGAGTGTCCACATAGGATTAAAAAAAAATTAATACACCAATATTATTTATCCACATCATCATTTAAATTTAAGAAATTTTCAAATTTTTTATTTGTATTAATAATAAAAATAGAAAAAGGAAATTATTTATAATTTTTTGTTAAATAAAAATCAAGTTAATATTAGATTAGGAAATCTTCTAATTTTAGATATAAGATAAGGAAATATTATATAAACTTTTATCAAACAAAAAATCAATACAATATTATATTAGGATTTTTTGTAATTTTAAATAATATTCTCTTTATATAATCAACTATATAACGTATAAATAATTTTGGTGACATAAATATACAAAAGTTGAGGCTAAATGTCATTGAGAATGTACACATAGGATTATAATTTAAAACTCACAAATAGTATTCTTCCATATCATCATTTAAGTTTTTAAAAAAAAATTTTAAATTTTATAGTTGTATTAATAATAAAAATACATAAGAAAAAGAAATTTTCTATAATTTTCTATTAAAAAAAATTAAATTAATCTTGGATTAGGAATCTTTTAATATTAAATATAAAATAAAGGCAAATAACTTACATTTAGATCTGCTTATGTCTTCCGGAATTCCTAGATAAAATTCCATTCCCCCTTCGTTTTGGATTCCGGTAGTAGTCATAATCGCCTGTTTAGTTGCACCTGTAACTTTTTTACCAAATAGTAAAGAGGATTTGTCAAAGTTAATCTGTTGACCTGACACCTGCCCATAAAGATGGAGGATTTTTAGAATTTCATCGCATTCACGGGGCTCCGCCTTACAGAAGAAAAGGCTATCAGGTCCCCTTGTCTTAATCCTCGCTATGGAGTAATGTTATCCCGTGGATTACCATTAATAAGGACATGATAAGATACACATCTAATACTTCGTATAATCCATTCGATCCAGGTTTCAGAGAACCCCATTTTCCGCATAACAGTCTCCACAAATGACAATTCCACTCTATCATAGGTTTTATTCAAATATCTCCTTTATTTAAAAGACTGTCGTATTATGTCTACATATTTGGTTCTGTTGGGTTGGTTGGTTCGTTATGAACAATTGTGGTTTTTGGTTTTTGTAGTTTATAATTTCTTGTCAACTGGTTTTGTTGTAACATTTATACTAGTTGTATGTTTGCTGTAGGGTTTTGTTATGCTTATATATGGTTTCAACTTTTTCTTTAATTGAAATAATAGATTCAGGTGAGAAAAAAACATTATTCTGACAACTTATTAAATTAATTGAGCAATGGCTCAAGTTGCCTAAATAGTTGCCTTAAAAAACGTAAAGAGTGGTTGAATGATTTTTGCAACTGTCAGGGAATCCTTTCGAACGGCTGCTCAATCGAAAACAACAAAAGTTTCTCCATCTTTCGTAAAGTTGGATCGGTTATTGTTAGAAAATTCTTATTTGAAGAGGATTCCTAGAATATTGTTTAATTCTTTCGGAGATTTCATCTTATATATAATTAAAAATGGTCAGATATGAAAAAAAAAGGAGAAGACAATCTGCTAAACAAAAATCTTAAAACAATTTTTGTAACAAGTTCTGATACAAAATAAAAATATTTTAAATTCACGATGCGTAAGAGTGTACGTCCACAACGAAAATTTTAGTAACAATTTCATAGTGAAAGGGAGATTGTAAATGGTACTAGTTTTATTCTATTGATTTTCGTCTAGAATCAAATTTCTTATAGTATGAAAATAAATCCAATCAATCTGCAAATATATAAAATCAAATCAATTAAAGTCTCATTTCAATCCAGTTAGAATTTCTCTAAACATGATCTAAGAAAAAAAAAGCCAAATAATGAAATAATATGGAACGAACATATTAACTTTCACAAATTCTCAAGAAAAAGAAAAAGAAAAAGAGAACAAGTGGCCTACAGAGAAGGAGAGATGTGCTCGGTTTCAAGTTCGTATTCTTACAACTTCTTATTCATGTTCATCTTCTTCATCTTAATTCTGTTTCCGGCTTTATCTATCTCTTCAAACACTTTGTCGGCTACAGAATCTCTCACTATCTCAAGCAACAAAACCATTCTATCTTCTGGTCAAATCTTTGAGCTTGGTTTCTTCAGTCCCCCCTCAAGTTCTCGTTGGTATCTCGGGATTTGGTACAAAAAAATCCCCAAGAGAACCTACGTGTGGGTTGCAAACAGAGACAACCCTCTCTCTCATTCCAACGGATCTCTCAAAATGTCCGACAACAACCTCTTCATTTTCGACCAGTCTGATACACCTGTTTGGTCAACGAATCTGACCAGTGGAGATGTGAGGTCGCCAGTAGTTGCAGAGCTTCTCGACAACGGTAATCTCGTCCTCAGAGACTCCAACAACAACGATCCAAATGGGTTCTTGTGGCAGAGTTTTGATTTTCCAACAGATACTTTACTTCCGGAGATGAAACTAGGTTGGGATAACAAAACCGGATTCAACAGATTCTTGAGATCTTGGAAAAGTCCAGATGATCCATCAAGCGGGGATTTCTCTACTATACTCAAAACCAAAGGGTTCCCTGAGTTTTACGTACGCAACAGAGAGTCAGTATTGTACAGGAGCGGTCCATGGAACGGAGTCCGTTTTGGCAGTGACGTGCCAGAGACGAAACCAGTTGATTACCTAGTTTACAATTTCACATCGAGTAATCAAGAAGTAACTTACTCATACCGAGTCACCAAAACCAACGTTTACTCGAGAGTAGTCCTAAGCTCCACGGGACTGTTTCAAAGACTAACTTGGATTGATACAGCAAAGACTTGGGACCAATTATGGTACTCACCAAAGGACCAATGCGATGACTACAAACAGTGTGGGAGTTTTGGTTACTGCGATTCGTCAACTTCACCAACTTGTAATTGTATCAAAGGTTTTGAGCCAAGGAATGAGCAAGTGCCTGAGTTGCGAGATGATTCAGATGGTTGCTCGAGGAAGACGAGGTTGAACTGTGGCGGTGGAGATGGGTTTGTGCGGTTGAAGAAGATGAAGTTGCCGGATACTATGGCCACAACTGTGGACAGAGGAATTGGGTTGAAAGAATGTGAAAAGAAGTGTTTAACAGATTGTAATTGTACAGCGTTCGCTAGTTCGGATATTCGTAATGGCGGGTCGGGTTGTGTGATTTGGGCAGGAGAGATTTTTGATATACGAAACCATGCAAATGGAGGTCAAGATCTTTACGTTAGACTAGCCGCTTCTGATCTTGGTTAGTTCTCTCTTTCCTTTGCATTTTTAAAAGATTGTTTCTTCTTTTTAGAAGAAAATACATTCCACGTTGTCTGTTGCAGAGGACAAGAGAACCAAAGATAAAATAGTCATAGGTTTGAGTATTGGGGTGAGCATTTTGCTTCTTTTAAGTTTTATCATCTTTGGCTTTTGGAAAAGGAAGCAAAAACGATCAATAGCAAATCAAACACATATTGGTAAGTCAATAGCTTCTTTTTTTTCCCTTTTTTAATCTGTAAATTCTGATAATCGGATGTCTTGATTTTGTATCTAAAATTGAAACAATTGATCTAGTGAGAAGACAAGATTCGCTAGTGAACGAAGTGGTAATATCAAGCAGGAGATATACATCAAGAGAAAAGAAAAAAGAGGATCTAGAGCTTCCATTGATGGATTTTGAAGCTATTGCCATGGCAACAAACAAATTTTCTGATGCCAACAAGCTTGGACAGGGTGGTTTCGGTATAGTTTACAAGGTAAAAGTGATTCATAACGTATTTAAAAATCACTGTACAAGGTTTCATTTGACTATTAAATGTATCGTAATAGGGAATGTTACCTGATGGGAAAGAAATTGCGGTAAAGAGACTATCAACGATGTCTTTACAAGGAACCGATGAGTTCATGAACGAGATTAGACTAATTGCAAGGCTTCAGCACATAAACCTTGTCCGGCTTCTTGGTTGTTGCGTCGATAAGGATGAGAAGATGTTGATCTATGAGTACTTGGAGAATCTAAGCCTTGATTCTCATCTCTTTGGTTAGTGACTCAAAATAGCTATTGCTCTAACAATGTAAGTCTTTGGGGAATAAGTTAACACGTTTTTGGTTGTGGTCGAATTTGTAGACAAAACCCGATGCTCTAACTTAAATTGGCAAATGAGATTTGATATTACCAATGGTATTGCTAGAGGACTTTTATATCTTCACCAAGATTCACGGTTTAGAATCATACATAGAGACTTGAAAGTAAGTAACATCTTGCTTGATAAAAATATGATTCCAAAGATCTCAGACTTTGGGATGGCCAGAATCTTTAGACGGGATGAGACAGAAGCAAATACAAGGAAGGTCGTTGGAACTTAGTAAGAAATCATTCTCCAAAACAATAAGAGCTTTTTTCCTTAATCCAAACACATAATATGTGAGTTTAATCTTCATTATGCAGCGGCTATATGTCTCCAGAATATGCAATGCATGGGATATTCTCGATTAAGTCTGATGTTTTCAGCTTTGGGGTCTTGCTTCTTGAGATTATAAGTGGCAAGAGGAGTACAGGATTTTACAACTCAACCGGCGACCTTAGCCTCCTCGGTTGTGTAAGATGAGAACCTCTTGAGTTTGATCTTGTTCTGCACTCCATATCTGATTTATACAAAAGAATAAGATCCATCCTGTTGCACAGGTTTGGAGGAATTGGAAGGAAGGAAAAGGGCTAGAGATCATAGATCCTATCCTCATCGATTCTTCGTCATCAACTTTACAGACACATGAAATCTTAAGATGTATACAAATTGGTCTCTTGTGTGTGCAAGAACGTGCTGAAGACAGACCATCGATGTCGTCTGTAATGGTGATGCTTGGAAGTGAAACTACAACTATTCCTCAGCCTAAACAGCCCGCATTTTGCGTTGGTAGAAGTCCTCTTGAGAGTGAGTCAAGTAAACAGCACGACGATGGATGGACAGTGAACCAAGTCACTCTCACTGTCATTGACGCTCGGTGAATATATCACGTAAGTCTCAATAGCAGAGTTGTTTTTTTTTTAACATTGTCTCAATTGTAAAGGTTGACAACATGATTGGATAACTTTTTTTCTATATATTTGTTGGAATCCAATCCCAATCTTATATCAGAAGTTGAGAGAGAGAGCATCTAATATTAATTCCATATACACATGGACAGCCACTTCCATCTTTCAAAAGATCCTCGTCCTAAATCCATTAAACTTTCCGTTTTCCATACCAAGAGTTTCATAACTTTAATGTTCATCTCTACGTAAAACATCTCTTATCGGAATATTGGAATCTAATTTGCCCAATCGCATTCACCTCCCAAAAATGTACGACACCTCTTTGGAAAGACCGTGTAACATCATGTGAGTGGTTCTAAATAGAAAATGGTAAATGGTATTGGAAGTGGAAAAGGAAATGCTTGTAGTGGTCCGAGTAGGTTAGCCCAAATTAAAGGAAGGAAATGTTGGGTTAGAGCAAGACACATTTTGAGAGACTTAAAATCTCATCTGCCTCGCTTGAAATAAGTTATTTTACGATTTCTTTGGATTTGTCATCTAAGATGAGTCTTGTTATGATACTTACTTAACTTCATATATATACTTGTACAGTTGTACTCCGAGGATGAGTAAACTTTAATGCATATGACCAATCTCCTCTACCCAAAAGGTAAAGATATTGGACAACAAAAATCTACGTTTGCTTTAAATCCACCTAAAGAAGCAGACTAACTTTTTTATAAAAAAACAGAAGAAACGAAGTCTGCTTAAGACTCCGCAAAATACTTTTAAGAAAGCAATAGTCTCAAGATCTTTGGAGTTGAACCTTTCTTCTAATCTTCCACACCTTCTTCAGCTTCGATTGTTTCCTGCAAACAAAACAAAAAACAGAGAATATGATAAGAACTGCTAATATATTCGAAAAGATTCACGTAATGAAGCTTTACTTGATTGATTCGGGAGCCTCAGTTTCATCCACAATACTCAGCAAAGCAAATGATCTTGATACATTGCTTATGGTGTCCTTCTTTAAGCAAGGATCGATCGGCCATTTCATCGGTACAACTAAATTTCTGCATCAAGACATACACAACATAAACATTCTCATGTTTCTACCTAATCAAAACCACAAAGATTCAACGATACTCACCCTTGAGGGTTTATGTATCTGCACCGTTCTATCTTGACTTTCGTGTATCTCTTGTAATGTTTCTCTAGACACTTTTCGGCACAAGAAACGTCAGAAGATTGCATCACATGCCAGATCTTTAACACTTGGACATAGTGATTATCTTTCTTAATAATGTCTATTGCCCAAATGAGGCTTAGGCCATCATCTATCTCCTGTTGTCTAAACAGATTCTCACTATCAGTCTCTGCGTCTTGTTGAAGCTCCCCAGTGGATAACTTCTCCAAGAAGCTCATAATTCTTTTGTTAATTTCAGAGTCTATGATCGTCTCCAGAGATTTCAAGAACTCATCGCTAAGCCAAACCTGCAGGAGACAGGATCAGAGATTTCAAGAACTACGTTTCTTTTTTTCTTAAAGATATATTTTAGATAATATCCAAAAGGTTTTAAGAAATTACAAAAATTAGATATTAAGACACTAATAACCAAATGGATTATAGAATACCTTCCATATCGAATTCTCAAAGGAAATAAGCTTCTTGTTTTGAAGCTTATCAAGATCATCAAGTGCTGTAGTTGATCTTCCAATGCACTGAGCTAATGATTCATCATCTTCTGCATCATGGAAACAGTCTCGTGCTTTCGCATCATCTACAAGCTTCCTCCACACTGATTTATTGTTCGTTAAAGTCGGCTCGTTTCCAAGAATCCATAAACAGTATCTACAAACGAAGGTAATCATAAAAAAAAAAAAAAGATTCACAATAATAGATTAGATTAAGTGATGAAACTGTTTCACATACCTTGCGCGTGTGAGTGCTACATTGGTTCTTTGTTGGTTAGATAAAAAACCGATTGTTCCTTTACCGTTAGACCTAACAGTTGAGATTATTATAATATCTTCTTCACCGCCTTGAAACCCATCTACAGACCTAACACTCACTGTGAACTGCTCGCTGATATTATACTTTTGACCCATCTTTTCTTGGATCGCATGCACTTGTGCCTTGTAAGGTGAAATCACACCAACGCTTATCGATCGTCCCGTCTTTCTTGACACTGCAGATTAGCATTACAATAAAAACCAAGAGTCAACATCGCTAACACCAATTTTATATGACTGATCAGAATCAAGATTTGTTTACCTGAGGAAAGCTTTGAGACTATCTCCGCCACAACAGAGACCTCTACAACGTTTTTCGAACTGTATCCTTGTCCAAACTGTTCTCTTCCATAAGGTATGTTGATGAAAGAGTAAGGTCCATACATTTTCTCAGGAAGGAACTTTTTCTCATAGCTCCTCACTCTTACAGAAGGAGCATCCAAAAGCTTCATACCATAAAACTCTTTGTTAGGGAAAATACTAATCGAAGGATGCATCCGGTATTGCATGTTCAGCAACTGTTTCTTTTGTCCCAAAAAAACCAATCTTTCAAACAGACTCCTACCAAGATCAGCCTCAGAAGCAATCTTGCTTTGGATCATTGCAGGTAATTGCTTCTCATCGCCTATCAAAATAGCATGTTGAAGTCCTGGAAGCTGCAAAGGAATGGCTGATTCACACTCTTTTAACTGAGCTGCTTCATCCATAAGAAGAAGCTGTATTGGACTATTCATGTGTAACTTGGCAGAGCTTGATGCTGTGCAGAACAGCAGATATGCGTGGTCTAAGCAAAGCTTTTTGAGTCCAGGCTTTCTTAAAAAATCCGGAAGGTCAATACTTTCACAAATCGATCTTAACATCTTCAGACAATCTTGCTTTCTTGTATCATTTTCTTCCCTGGAACCTTTGACGGCATATCTCAATCTTCCATGCCAAGAATTGTTACCATTTGCCACCATATCTGAAATTGTCATACCTCTAAGGAGATCATTAGTCTGATTCATTTTCTTCGCCACTCTAAAGGAAAGCACATTCGCTGGTAGATGCCGACATAAAGTTGAGAACTGATGCTGCAAGTCATTTCTGAGTATACTAAATCTCTTCTGTATAAACTCCTTAAACGTGAGAGGCTTTTCCTTTACGCAATCCCTTTTTTGCGTCGATATACTCTTGCCATCTTGAACATTGTCGGGATCTTTCCACTTGACGAGATACTGTTGATACACCTCTTTTGGATCATCCAGCAAACAGATCATATGATTTGCATTTGCTCTCCAACCGGTCGTAGCCTGAAAGCAATCATAGAGCTCATCAACTCGGTAATCAAGAAAAACATCATAAAGATCCTCTCGCTCATTGATCTTCATCCTTTCTTTATTACCAAACAACACAATATCTCCAAGACCATACCCATCAAACCTCACAGACTCAGACACTAATTTTACAACCCTTGAAGCAACTTCCAAAACAGCAATGTTAGTTGGAGCGCAAGTCAGTGTCCTACATCTCATTATCAAAAGGTTCAGAAGCAGAACACTTGTTGTCTTCGTCTTCCCAGTGCCCGGTGGTCCCCATATGAGTTTGATAGTGTTGCAATGGTAGCAATCTTTAGTTTCTAAACAACGCAAGATTGCATCCTCCTGAGATGAATTCAGTTTGAAAGAACGTATCATCCGCTCTAAGTGACGTGACACTACATTCTCACCATTTTCTTGGCAAGAAGCACAACTTTCATCAACAACCTACACAAGAAACAGAGTTTTAAGAAATGGTTTATGATCTGTTCCAGGAGAAATCATCTTAATTACCTCATTGTTCATTTGAAGTACTCTTGAAATCAGCTTCAAGTTTCCTCCTACTGGATTTGGATGCAACGCAGTCCAAATACGAATGTTGGTCATCATGTTAATCAAATAAACACCAAAAAGGCTGAAGATTTTCTTCAGACCCTTTCCCTTCTTTGTCGTTTGAGTATGATCATCCTCCAAAATTATTGGTTTTGAAGCCATAATAGTTATCAAATTTGGAAAATCTTCATTCACGTGGATCACAAGAGCCAGCAAGTAAGGCTCATTGGAACATCTCAGGTCATCGATTCGAGTAGGCTTCTTATCAGTAACTGCTATAAGATCATTGACCTCTAGCTGTTTTCTATCTCCATTGGTCATATTATCAGACAATGTCTGCAAAGTAACCTCATAATAAAGATCATTGGGAAGTTCAAAGTCTTTGGCTGGCTTGATTTCCCAAAAGTTGTAAGCGGGTGCTCGCCTCAAAGTCTCCATACTTGACAACAACGCAGCATGTGTCTCTTCTATAACTGGATTAACAAATGAGTTGAAATACTCTGTGCTTGATGAGAATGTGTTAGGAATCTTATACACCTATTATTCAAACCAAAACACCAAATCCACAAAGCAAGTAAGTAAAGAGGTAAATAAGCTGTGTATATAGGATTTTATACATGAGAGGTTCTAAGAAATGATGAGACTCAGAAAGAAAACAGAACCTTTCCTTTGTAAAGATTTGAGTTTAGGACATCACGAACAGACCATGAGAAGACAACCTCAACTAAAGTTTTTCCTTTAACGATTCTCTCCTGCTTCTTCTTCTTGTTTCCTTTTACTTGCCACAGTTGATGCATCTTTTATACTATGTTCTTGCAATTCTAATTTTATGCAAACCTTTCTCTGGTCACTCTAGAGAGAAAGAGAGATAATTGGACAGAAGAGGTTATATTTGAGTACACTACTTCCACAAGAAGATGAAGAGATCTTGTAAGGAGGAAGACGAAAGGTAGAGTGTTGGAAAGTCCAATAGATTTCTTCTTTTTCTTTTATTCTCTTCCTCCTCGGAAAGGAAAAGAAAACCGAAATGTTTTACTTTTAAATTTTCATAAATGTAACAATTTTTGTGATTTCTGACAAAATTCACAATTTATGTTCTATGCATTCTCAATTTATGTAAATATTATTTGAGATTTTTCTTTCTAAATTCATATAACAAGAACGTCCAATTAATATTTAGTAGCCTTAAAATATGCTAGAAGTGGTAAATAAATATATTCAAACAATTCGTACGATAGATTTTTGATTTTAAATTTGTAACACGTGAAAAAAGTATTATGAGATCAACTTTTAAGTGAAAAAGCAATATTTAAAAACAGATACTTAGTACAAATGTACAATGCTTACAGCTTGATTCAGCTTTGTTTACCTCTTTAATTATAAACGCTGTGTTTACTTCTGTAAGTCGTTTCGTAAATATTTGAATATTTAACTTCTACAATCAAAGTCATCTTTATTGTCAGCAAGACCTTTACAAGCATGACTTGTCGAAAATTTCTATTGACGTTGACGTGATTGATTAGAATAATAGACATGAGAAATATACTCATTCAATACATTGGATATAATTTTATTTCTTTCCAAGTTCTTTTCTTTCCTTTTATTTTTGTTGTTAACTTTTCTATAATGTCTTTCTTTATTCAATAGTACGTCAATATAATATACTCTCTCATCCTAAACTATAATTTGATTTCCTTACCACAAGTCTTTACAACTTTCTTTATCTTTGTTAAATTTCTATTTATGAATTTTATTAATGCAATCAATGCAGTCAGATAATCCAAATCTTAAATCTCTTAGTTTTCTCAATCTTCAACTGAATTTCATCAAAGTTATGTTAACCATAATTCTTCCTCATCTCTAACTTTTTAAGCTTCTCTTTCTTTTTGATGGATTCATCTTCTCTGTTCAAAATCAAGATGAGACCCTCTATGCTACTAAATCTCTAAAACCATTTCCAATGGTAAAATCCCATCATAAGTTTTTAGCATTATTTTAATTATAAATTTGGAAATTTTTGAAGTTATGAACTCTTAAAATGTAAATAAAATGTGTTACCTCTAACGGTTAAACCTTCTTTTTTTTTTCACCAACAAGATTTATATATTAAGATAAAAAAATGTTCACAATATCCTGATGAATTAAATCATGGAGATGTGATGGTAATAAAATAGAACTAGTACAAAAACGAGGTGTACGTGGACCTTGTGAAGCAAGATAGTGAGCTGGCTTGTTACAATCCCTTTTAGTATGAATAACTCTGGTTTCTGCAAAACTGAGGAAGGAAATTTTGAGGGCACCGATGAGATTCTGCATTTGCCAATCATTGTTGTCACCATTTATCAGATTACATAGTATCTGACAGTCACTCTCAAAAATGACATGTTTGTATCCCAGGAGAGCTGTTTGTTGGGAAGCCAAAAGAAGAGCCTTGCCCTCAGCCTGTAGAGGCGATATAGATGTGTCTGTTTGTACAGATTCCCAGTAAAATGGATGGCCCTCCTTATTACGTATTATCCAACCTGCAGCAGAGTCTTTTGAGTGGGGGCAGAAGGTAGCATCGACATTACACTTGACAAAGCCTTGTGAAGGTGGATTCCATGTTTTATCAGTTGGGGATTGTGGAGGTAGAGTATCTTCTGAAAGTGTTGTCGCCTCTAACCAAGCTCGAACATCAGCGCAAGCCAGTTGTATGTCTAGAAAATGGTTCGGTTGCTTCGATTTGAAAATGACATCATTTCGAGATTTCCATATACGTCATAATGTCCAGAAAGGTAAGAGTTGTTGTTCTGCAGTGAACTGACGGTTGCTTTGGATATTTAAGAGCGCAGCAATATTGTCTTCCAAGTCCATACTCGGATGAAAGGAGATGCCCAAATGTACTAGAGATGACCAGAAAAGGGCAGACGCAGGGAAGGTAAAGAGAGTGTGGTTGATGTCTTCATCGTGGAGACCACAGCAACAACATTTGACGTCAATCAGGATCCCTCTAGTTACGAGTCTTGTACATGTAGGTAGGGCTTTTGATAGAACTCTCCATAGAAAATGCCGTAATTTTGGTTGGATTGGGAGTTTCCATATTCTTCTCTTGAGTTGGGGATTCCCGTATGGTGGAATTATTGATGTGATTGCAGGATCTTGAGAACAGGCAAGGTGGTATCCTGTTTTTACAGAGTAATGTCCATGCTTTGTAAAGCTCCAGAATATTTCATCTTTTGATTGTTGTTGAGGAAGGTAGATAGAGCGAGCAAGTGAACGATCTGAATCATTTAGATACAGATTAATAGCTTCTTCATTCCATTTTCTGCGATCACCAGAGGTAGAGATAAGGTCCTTTACTCATAAAGTTGGCATTGGATTGTTTGTAGTGGCCGGTTTAGGAGGGGAACTGGGGAGCCAGTTATCACCATAAACTCTGATATCTTCTCCATTGCCCACATTGTAGATTAGACCCTTTTGTAGTAGCTTGATACCATGTAAGATAGATGCCCATCCATAAGATTGCAGTCGTTGATTTGTTGCTTCCAGAATAGATATGTCTTTGTAGTATTTAGCGTTGTAAAGGCGTGAGATTAGAGAATTTGGATATTTCAGTAGATGCCATGCTTGTTTAGCTAGCAAAGCATCATTGAATTTTTTCAAAATCTCTAAAACCCAGGCCACCTTTATCTTTAGACAGTTGGAGTTTATCCCAAGCCACCCAAGATATTCCTTTGGATTCATTGTTTTTTTCCCACCAGAACTTTCTGATTGTTGCAGTAATCTCAGTCAACACTTGAGAGGGAAGTTTGAAACAGGTCATTGAATAGATAGGCATTGACATTGCTACAGACTTCATCATAATTTCCTTTCCAGCCGGGGACAGATATCTGGATTTCCAGGAAGATGTTTTGCCTTTGACTGCCTTCACAATTTCAGTAAACATCTCTGATTTCTTTCTGCCAAATTGTTCTGACAATCCTAAATATTTGCCTCCTCCACCTTGGTTAGGAATGTCGAGGATTCGTTTTAATCTTTCCTGAAGATTTCCGGGGATTCTTTCTCTAAAAGTGATCATAGATTTTGCAGTTTTAATCATCTGTCCAGAACATGCTTCATAGTTGTTGAAGATTTGTTTAAGGAGTCTACAGTTCCGAGAATTTGCTTGTATAAAGAAGAGAGAGTCATCAGCAAATAGGAGATGAGTGATCCGTGGGACATCATTTCCTATTTTTATACCCTTGATATGTCCCGTAGTGGCATGTGTGTGGAGGAGATGACTCAAGACATCTGCACAGAGGATAAACAGGTATGGAGAGATCGGGTCACCTTGTCTCAAGACACGGTCTGGTCTGATATAACCATGAGGACTTCCATTTATTAGAACCGAGAATGTTGTTGAGCGAACCATAGACATTATCCAGGAGATCCATATATCAGAGAAACCAAATGCTTGAAGGGTGTATTCCAAGAAATTCCATTCCACTCTATCATAAGCTTTGCTTATGTCTGTTTTTACTGCCATATATGTTTGTGAGACTCGTCGACGAGCTTTAAGAGAGTACATTAGCTCGTTTGCAATAAGGACGTTATCCGATGCCATACACCCAGGAATGAAAGCTGATTGTGCCTCTGAAATGATCTTGTCCAGGATACTTTATAGCTGAGTGACCATCAGTTTAGATATGATCTTGTATAAGACATTACACAATGCTATAGGACGGTAATCTGACATTGAAGTTGGACATGTGATCTTGGGTATGAGACACAAGTTAGTATGATTCACACCCGGTTGCATTGTTGAAGTAGCAAAAAAACGACGGACTTCCTTAATCACATCTGAGCCTACAATGTCCCAGCACAATTGGTAGAACCGGGCTGTTAGTCCATCAGGTCCAGGTGCTCTGTCACTGCCTATTGAGCAGACTGATTCATAGATTTCCAAATCTGTGAATTCCCTTGTTAGTGTAGTATTCATTTCT
>KE154910.1:288205-305135 GCA_000411075.1 Sisymbrium irio | reverse complement strand
AAAAAAAAAAAAAAAAAAAGACTGTGTGATCGGTACATATCTAAAATTGTAGTAGGTCAGTCAAAAAAAATTATACAGTTACTGTAAAAACGTTTATGTTGATGGGTGTTGGTACTTGGTACTAGCAATTTAGATAATAGCTCGTTAAATAACCACCAAGTAAATTAATAAATATATTTACGATATTATTTGTAGCGTCGTAATAACACCTGGAGCATTAGCTACTACGCGTGTCTTTTTTTTTGCTATAAGAGCTATCTACACATGTACTACTGGTAATGGTTTTTTAAACCACTTATACGATAAAATGTTTGCTTTATTTGACACTTCTAGCTTGACACTAATCAATCTTTCGCAACATACACGCATCTCAAAGACAAATATTTATGCCGACAGAAAATGACATATGTATATATACGTATGTATGTTCCATTCGTGAAGAAAACCTAGATTCCCTTTTGTTGGCATGTGATGTAATTGGTTTATTTTCTCAGGAGGAAGGGAAGTTAATTTCCAATTATTTTTTTCTGAAAGAGGTGTATAATTTGTTTGATTGTTTAAAATACCATATTATTTGGCTATTAGCCTCTTACGATACTCCTCCGAGTAATAACTTAAATGACTAGAGGTAAACACTCGCTAGGAGAGATTACTATACTATACTATATATACCAAATACTAATCACCACAGTTCAAACAGTGTAATTTGTTGGCGCAGTGGGAGAGATCAAAGCTCATACGATATTGGTCTTTAATTAACAGTAGTGCGGGGATGAAAAGTTTACGAGATGTAATAAAGTTAAAACAACAAGATAAGAAAGTAGGTCATACGTGGGGATACGATCGTGGAATCATTGGGAAAGCAAGCAAACAAACACTTTTTCTTTTGCTCGATCACGTCGTGGCTTTTAAACATTCAAATAAAATCGTTACTTTTTCCTTCTCTCATACAGTATAATTTAAGATTCAAGTTTTTAATCGAGTTCTTTCAATTTTTCGCCATCGTTGTAACTCTAAAGATAGGGGAGAAAAACAAGTAATGAATGTGGAAATCGTTTATAACCATCTATGTTGAAGATAATACTAGAAAAACACAAAAGATAATTAGAAGAAAAGCCGTCTACATATATCAATCCCCATTGAGAAGTACAGTTCATTCCAAAGACTTCTAGTTAATATACATTCATTTCAAATATATAAATATCTATATGCGTATACATTTACGTCTTGTTATTCTTCATTTGATTATCTGAAACATTTATATACATATCTTAAGGTATCTAGCTATACTTTGTCTTTCCTTATTTACATTTGGTTTATATATGATTCTGTATATAGGGATGGGTCCGGTCAAGGTTGATGCAAGGGTGTGTGAGTCGAGGAGCCAAGTATTCAAGGGACCTTGTGTGAGCAGAAATAATTGTGCCAATGTTTGCCATAACGAAGGTTTTCCCGATGTAGTTGCGACGGATTCCTCATGCGTTGCTACTGGCAACACACCTTGCTGATTCTCAAAATAAATCAATTTTCTATTAAACCACATATGTATTAATGTATTATGTATAGATATGCGTAACATGTAATATGTAATATGTATATTCTCTTCGACCTTATTGTCCGCCTATAAGTATAGAGAGATTCTGTTATCGCCGGGTGTAGTACTTGTTGGTTTTTACTTTTTAGTAAGTTTTTTACGTTCATTTAAATTAATTCGGCTCATGCATCTAAGGGGAATTTAGTGAAAGTTGGATTTATAAAGAGTTTAATAATTTTAAGAGTTGAGTGATTTGTTAAATTTGGAAAGAGTTGTAGAGAATTATGTGTATTTAGAAAATTAATATAAAAAAATTATAATAATGATTATAAGAATTTTAGAGATATATGTAATATTTTCAAAATCTTGTTTAATGAGTTAAATTGGTTAAAATCCAACTTCTAATAACATTAATTTTCATGGAATCATATAATCTTTAAAAACTAAACTTTTTGAATAACAACAGATTTGATAAGTAATTAATTAAGAAATCATCAAACCAATAATACTAGATTTTAATAAAAATGTTCAAATTCATAAACTAATAACAATAGATTTTGGAAATTTCAAAAGTCACTAAAATTTAACTCTCACTAAACCTCCTAAGTACCTAGAGTGAACAAAAAGAAAATGATTATATATCTCGTCGCAGAACAAATTAACAATCAAGTAAAGAAATAATTTAGTATGTTCTGGCATAAAAAGTTATGTAAAACATAACGCACTGGCTACACGGATATTAACTATAATCTTTTTAACAAAATCAACAATGGTATAGAGAATAGTCCTTGAAGCCTTGAAGTTGAAGGGAAATCAAACATGGGCTTAAAGAAGCCCTGCATAAAATATTGAAAGGTCACAAACAAAAACACGACGTGGAGTGGCAAACATGGGCCTATAAATTTTTCATTTTTTTTCGTCATGATTTTTCATTTTATTTTGTTCTTGTAACTCATCTATTTTCAGGAGTCCGATTTGTACATTAATATATAATACTTGATCAGCGTATCAATATTTAAGTGGATTGTGCACTAGACTACTGTTTTAAAGCAACTAACGCTGTAATTTATTTTTATTTTTGAAACTGGAAAGATTTAGCGAAGAAATGGCGAATAAACTAAGGTAAATTAAAGGGTTTAATTGATTATATAGTTGATTGGTCAGCCTTTGATTACGACTGCTCCTTTGGGCAAAGGTTTAATTGGTTCACGTTTTGTTTCTATTTTTTCTGAGGCCTTAAACTAGTTATTTTCATTAGTAAAAGAAAAAAAATATTGTATCAACAAAAAGATTCATCCCCTTATATATATGCCATCTTTCTTTTTCTTCATCGTTTTCTTAATTCCCGAGAAAACGTTTCTATCTTAATCTCTCTAAAAATGCAGCTCTCTCTGCGTTTGGTGTCATCCATTCTCCTCTCGTTCATGCTCCTCTTTGCCGCAGGTTTATAACTCATGCATCTCACGTCTTTGTTTAAATAATTCATCTCATAATAATATTATATCCAATTTCTCATTATTTCAAATATTTTTTTTAAGAAAAACATTATCTGGTATTTCACGGTTACCATATATATATATAGCACAAAAATACACACATGTGCACGTATAGAATCATTTAGACGTCTACATAATGTATCTATTAATGAACCCCAGGTCTTGCTAATCGTCATTTAGTCTTAATTATTATATCAATTATGGCTATGTTCCAAAACAAGAGTGTATTACATGATTTGGTGGGTTAATTTTGTGATTTAGGAATGGTTCCAGTGGAAGCACGAACGTGTGAGTCACCGAGTAAGAAGTTTCAAGGAATGTGTCTCAACGCAGATAAATGTGCCTCTGTTTGCCCCAGCGAAGGTTTCACAGGAGGTCGTTGCAATAGTCTCCGGTGCTACTGTACCAAAACCTGCTAAAAGTCATCAATTGATAAAACATTCTTACGACAATGTGAAAAAAAAACCAAGTCATTTCTGATATCTTATCTTTCATCACTGCCTAGCTTCAATACTTTGAAAGGAATATTTGTTTTGTTCTATGTATATTATCTCCCAAGGTTGTTTATATATGATGTTGGTTTTTAGGTTTAGTAAGAGCTTTGATTATGTATATATGTATTGAGATTCAAAATTCTGCATATATGTATATATATGTTACACACCCTGTAAATATCCATTTCATTACTTAAATCATATATATTGTATATATATCATATATACTAGCGCCATTTACAGAATTACATAAAATCATATGATTTAATGTACTTTTGTTGTTGTCAAACGTACACTTGAAACTAAATTATAGTATAAAATTAGATTATATTATTTATCGAGCATATTCTGTTTAGGTAATATCTTAGAAATTTAAATGTTATATTATTTATTGATTGTATATTTTTAGCAGTTTTTAATTTTAAAATATACAATATATATAGATATATATTTATTTTCCTTTTTGAACAATTTAGTGATTAGCCTGTACTTGAGTGTAGTAAGAAATTATATATCAATATAGTTTAAAATTAAACTGTACTACAAATTAGTTTATGCTTTGTTTTATGAGTTGTATTTTTAATTGTTTAATTTTTATTTTAAAAAACTTGAATTTTAACTTTGAAATCTCCAGTTTCAAATTTGGGTTAATCAATACAGAGAATAAAATTTAATTTTTATATCAAATATTAATTTATCCGATTTGATATTTAGAATTAGAAATTTTATAAATTTTTTGGTAACATTTTTGATTCAGTTTTTTAAATATATTGCCAAAATTTTAGATTGAGATTTAATAGGTATATAAGTGAGATTTTAACCATGAGATCTGAAATTTAAACAGCAGAAATTTTAAATCTAGAAGTTGGATAAATTGGATTTAATTTAAATAAATATTGTATGCAAATTTCAGTTTGTTTTAAGTTTTAAATCCATTTAGTGAGATTTAAAAAAAACAATGAATTAATTCAGTTAACTCGGTCAGTTATACTCTAATGTAAATTTATCTTCAAACACAATTTTTTACCCCAGTGACATAAATCATAAATACTATTCTTTTTTAGTTCTTTTAAAAATATAAATCTTAAATAGTATTGTAGAAATTTTGGCTACTTGTTAGAGAAATTACTTGCAATAAAACCCAAAAACCCAAAAATGTCTTCCTCTCCCTCTCCTTCCAACAAAAACCCTTTTTGGAATGAAACACATCGTTAGATATTAGAGCATTGTTATTAGTGTTTTTTAGAGAGTCTCTAAAGATAAAATCAAAATAAAAATAAATCAAAAATACAAAAAGAGGAAGGAAAGTCTCCTATTAAGAGAATATCTTTTGTGTGCCTCTTATGCAACGTGTCGTAATTTTATTGGTTTTTGTCTTTTTATTTTGTTTTTTTGTTTTTATGTTTTTTTCATGATTTTTATTTTTCACAGGAGACTCATTAGAGATTATACCAATAAAGAATATAAAAATAAAAGTTTCCAGTCTCTAAAATTCAACTAATTATTAAAATATTTGTTAATAGACCTCCATGAGTTATACTAATAATTATGCTCTTAGTACACATCTATTAGATTTCTTTATTTGTCAAAATTCTTTGTGTTTTTTATATATTTATATTAGATAAGTATAGTACTGGAAATTACTATCTATGTTGTTCGTGAAAAGTGTAGTACAACTTAAATAACATAGTAAATTATTTAAGTTTTCTCTTCTTTTTTGGGCAAAAAGGTTTTCTATTTTGCTCAATGTGCAGTTTTATAGATTTTTATATTTTTAAATTACTATATTATTAATCTAATTAAAAATTACGTTGTTTCAAAATTCAAACTGTGACAAGTGCAGAAAGTATCTATATTTTTTCTATTAATGTTGTAAGATTTTATTAATTACTAATATGAAATTAACAAATTAAATATAATTAAATGGATTGAAACTTTTTATTTATAAACAGAAAATAAAAAAATATATTTTTATCTCTCTTCTAAAAGATAAAACAGTCCACTTTTGGACAAAAATAACACAATATATTTATTAAATGGCTAGATTATTGGATTTTTGCCCCAACATAGTTATTTGGACGCTACATAGTACATAATCTACATATTAACACAATGAATAATAATACTTTTCGATCGTTATTACATGCATATCAAAGTCCTTGCCTATATATAGTGCGAGCACCCTCTTCTACCCATTAGCTTTTTACACAACATTCTCCTCGAAAAATGAAGCTCTCTCTGCGTTTGGTCTTAGCCGTTCTCATCTCTTTCATGCTTCTCGTCGCCACTGCCAGAGGTTCATTACTCACGCTATAATAGTTTCTCAATTTTCATATATATAATGCATACTTGTTATTCCTGATTAATTAATTAAACAGCAAACAACACATGTTTACCATGATCACTCTTTTAAATGCAATATCTAACACATCTATAATATCACGTACTGTAAAAATCTATCTAAATAGCATATATGTTTTGATATACCGTATTCTCTACATTCGTTATAAGAACATATTCATATAAGTAACCATGCAAACGGTATTTTTTGTTTCCTTATCTAGAGATGGGTCCCACAGCCGAGGTTTCAGGAACCTGCGAGACATTGAGCAAGTTTTTCAAAGGGATGTGCTGGATCTCAAACAACTGCGCCATCATCTGCCGTACTTTGGACCTTTTGCAAGGTGGGCACTGCCGCGGAGCCCGCCGTCGATGCTACTGCACCAAACCATGTCCTTCACCTTGATGATAACATTCTCATAAACAAACTATTTCTATCTATCTCTACTACTATCGTGCATTGTGATCTGATGTTTTTTTTTTTTTTTTTGAAACTGGTTTTAATTGTGATCTGATGTTTCGAGGATATATCGTGAATTAGGGACACACTTTGTTGTTCATTTGTGTTCTCGTTCTACTATATATATCTTTATTAAAAAAAAGTAATTGCTTTTTACTAAGGATACAAGTTCATGTATTTTGGTTTAATCTCGGATGATCCATTGTGACAAGTGACCACCAAAAAAGATATGGGCTCTCTATTTAACATGAACAAAAAAATTTCTTTTTTGTTTTTGGAAACAAAACATGAACAAAAATAATTATATAATTAGCTCAAATTACAGGGATACTTAAGGAGGTGTAATGAATATGATATTTATAAGTTGAAGTGATTTGATTTTTAGTAAGTTTTTAGATAATATTAGGTGAATTAAGAAAGTGATGATGATTTTTATTAAATCATCTATATTCATTTATTGAAAAATATGTGTTTTGGGTTTTATTTATTTATTTGGAAGACTCATATTTTAATTATTACACGAATAAGATCAAGGATCCACCTTATATCTGCATAAAGTTTGCCCTTTTGAGTATTTTAGCCCTCAAATCTTAATAACTAATTACTTTATTTAATAAAACTTACTCAAATTTATGAATAATTTACTCCTTCCAGTTTTAATTAATTGTTATTTTAGAAAAGTACACACAAATTAAAAAAAAAATTAATTTTTTAGTTTTTTAAAACAAAAATATCATTACATATATATTAAGTAAAATATAATTCAATCAATAATATAATATTCCGCTTATAAATCGATATAAAACATTAAAGATAATAAATTTATTAAAATTTGATTACATTAACTAATTTAAAACAAAACAAAAATCTACAAAACTACAATTAATTAAAACCAGAGGATATTTGTATTGTCTTCTTTAATCTATTTAATTATTTAAATGTTAAAAACATTAATGACAGCTGATTTTTTTTTCATAGATAAAATAGGAATAATTTTTTGTGTTTTGGTTAATAATTAGTCATTTTGAAAAATTCATACATCAGCTTTTTTTAATTGTGTGCACTACGTGAGCTTATAAACGCTTTGAACTTCTCTTGATTCCACATACTCATGTTTAAACCAATAATATTATACTATTTTCATTGTCTGGAGTCTCTGGACCTTTGGTCATATACATTTTGATATAGTCACAGGGCATATGTAAGCGTTACAAATTTGGATTTTACAAAATCAGGAAATCCCACTAATTTTCATGTTAAATAAGCGCGACTTCAAATTCTGAGAGTCGAATCTGTCTTTATTACATCCCAAGCCTTTTGGAACCACACTCAGAGCAGAATTTGGAGGTTTCTCTCAGATACTGTGCTCCACATTGGTCACAGAATTTCGCGGGACTAGTTGGCTATGATAAGACAAAATAAACACATAGTTATATTACTTTTATTTGAGATCTGAAAGACTCTAATGATAGTTTTGAATTTATAGATTTGATTTGTACCATGACATGGCCTACGGTGAGAGGCTGCAAACAAGCCATGTGCTGCGAAATAGATGGTGATTGGTGCTGGGTGTGAGACAGTTCAGGGTCGCAATGATGGTTCTGACCTGGAAAATGTGCGGCTGCCTGTTGACTTTGATAAATAGACTGATGGTGGTGGTGGTTCTGGTGAATAGATTGGTGAAACTGATGAGGATGATGAGAAAGAGATGGCATGTGATGTTTGGAAGGAGAAGGAGTGTGTTGTTGTTGATTTTGATCCTGCAGTTACCAACAAGATCATTTTCATTAAAAATTGATATAAAGACTATTGAGAGATTTGGTACCAATGTGTATTATAGATTTATAAAGAGTATGCACTTACTTCACTAACAGAGCGAAATCCTTGTGTATTAGCTAAAGTAGATGAATCCATACCAGGAAATGTCTGCTGAGCAATGAAAAACAAACGATTAAAATGTCAATATGTTTTTCTTCAACTAGAAAAACTGTGTTGATTGATCTTACAGGCAAGCCATGGATGCTGGAGGCAGAATTTTGAACCCGCCTATGCTTGTGTCGAGGGCAGTAGAATTTATAATCTCTAGCAGAGATAGCTACTTCACCCCGGCCTGTGAGTCGCTTAAACCTGTAGTGACAATACCAATTATATACTGGTGTAATCATTCACATTACCATTAAAAATAGTATAAACTGATGATTCACCATTCAGCATCTTCAATCGGTACATTATCCGGCTTTTCAACAATATCCAAACCATTTACCACCACAAACCGAACTCGTTTCTCTTCATGTATTACCAATTCTGGAAATCTTGTCCTCGTTTCAACTGAAGTTGCAAGTTCTCTTCTCCTATACATGCAACTACCTGTAAAATGGAAAAAAAAAAAACAGAAGAAATCCTCAAAACGTATCAAATTTATCACTTTTGCAAAGAATCGGAGCGGATACAATTACACAAATACCTTTCTTAGGAAACTTCTTTGTTAATTTTCTATACAAGCCACCAGCTGCTTCAAGAGCTACCCCAAGGGACTTTTCTCTTATTCCATTCAATGAAGCAACCCTCACATTTGCTTCACCGACTAAAGTCTCGTATAAATTTGCAATATACATCAACGGCAAAGCAAGATTCGGGTCACCTTCATATCGTGTATCATCCGACTTCCTCTTGACTTTATTACTATTACCCTGCCCTCCTGAATCCGTTTCATGATCACGCTTGTTCTCACAGACTTCAATCACATGTTGGCTAATAAAATAATCCAATATGATTTGCAGAAATCTCCCTCGTGCTGATTCAATTGGTGAAACATCTAGAAACAAGAATAATAAATGAATCAAGAAACTCCCACATCAATTTTGTGAGAGTCAATCCAATACCCGAGATGATCCTTATTACCTTCAATGTTTAACATATTGTAAGCAGATCCTGAAGGTCCCTTGTTCTCCATGTTAGATCCACCTTCTTCAACTCCTTCATTGTGGATTTGCATCGAGTTTCTGTATGATTCGTGCATACAATCCTGAAACCAGACAAAGGCCAAAGCCATTAACTAAACAAGTGAAACCCACAACTTCAGTTCATTTAGCTAATAAGCTACCCATAAACCCTAAAATTGAGAAATGGGCACAGTTCTGAACGAGACAAAGCTAAAGCCAGTGATAACTCTAGTTTCAGCCTAAACAAGTGAAACCCACAACTTCAGTTTACTTCTCAGAGACTAACTTGAGCTAAAATTACACATAAACCCTAAAAAAGATACAAACTTGAGAAACTTTTTACAAACCGCAGAAGAGGAATGGCCGTCGTTGTCCAAGCTATCGCCGTCACGACCAACGGGGCCTCCGATGCCGTCGATATCTCTGGGTGGACCATCAACAGAGTTGAGATCGTGGAGAGAACTACCAATGTAAGAATCAGCTGATCCCAAATTGTAGTGCTGCACTTGAACCCTAGCTCCCATCTCAAACAATCCAAACTGGCCAAAAACACACACACAAGTTTCCTAAAATCAGGATCGATTTTTCGTAAAGATCAATCATTTTGGAACACAGATTCAACTCCAGAAGTTGCAGAAACATCTGGAAGTTGCGTCGTCATAGCTTTTAGAGTTTATTCAGACCGATCTCATTGCTCTCTGTGAGAGAGATTAAACGGCTATACAAACCATTGAACAAAGAGAGAAATTTTCCGAACCTGAATCCGTACCTGAGGTTTATCGTATGCTGAAAGAGATCTCCGAACCTGGATCTAAAACTCCACACCTGTTACCGAGCCAAGACAGTCTCGGGAACTCTTACAAGACATTTGCCCGAAACTAAACTGGAACTCTTTTATATATAATAAAATAAATAAATAAAGAAGTATAGTAATCCAAAAGCTTTTAACTTTATTTATATATTTCTTTTAAGCAATTTTGGCAAGACATTTATAATCTTCAAAACAAAGAATATAAAGGACTCTCCAATTTATATACATGAAAATAGTTTCAAAATCATCTGCATGATGAAATATTTTATTTGTTGAAAAATTAATTATCTAGTCATCAACAAAAGAAAAATACATTTCGGGAGAAAAAGAAAAAAAATATGTACACAACAAAAAATTGGAATTTTGATTGGTTCCTCAATGTGCAACAAATACAATCAACAATGAAGAACCTTCAAGGCCTTAAACATCTATGTAAGCAAATGACTTCGTAATCTTCATTCCTTTCTCTCATCTCTTCCATAGATCAATACTCCAGAGCTCGAAGTCTGCAACAAAAAGACTTAGCTTTTCGTTATCACAGACAACTCAGTTTTAAAGATCACAGAACCCAACATTGGATTTGTTCTTCATACCTCAGCTCTTGCTGATGAACAATGTGTCCATCGATAAGCTTCTTCTCGGATGATTAGCTGATAAATTCTCAGGAGAAGCTCCGGCTGAATGTTGAACACTCTGGTTTCTTGTTTCTTCATTTTCTCCAGAAGAAACAAGGCTTGGATCCGAATACCTGAATCGGTTTGATATGAGCAAAAAGATCGCATCCAAAAAGATTGCATCTTTCTGAGTTTCACATGTTTGGAAGTGCGTTATTGTTGTCACTGGTCAAAAGCTGATGCTTTATCAAATAACTCTGCAACTCTACAGCTTCGTCTATACATCCAAGCTCATAGTGTTTCTTCAAGACACTAATACACAAAACCTCGTCAGGGAGAATTCCTTCCCCAATCATTTCTTCAAGGAAGGATCTCGCTTTCTGCAACTGATTGCATTGCGATAATCCCCAGACTAATGAAGTGTAAGCAAGCAAATCAAGCTTCATACCAATGTCAGCCATTTTGTCTCGTAAAGCCAAAGCCTCTAGCACATTCCCTTGCTTCAAGTTCCCGTCCATTAACGATGTGTATGCTGTTCTGTCTGGAACTAGACCCTCTAGAACCATTTGTTCAAAAAGAGTCGTTGCGGCCTCAACTTGATTCTCTTTACAGAGACCATCAATCATCGCTGTGTACACCGCTCCGTTAGCTTGTATACCAAAATCATTACTCATCCTCTGGAAATAATCAATCGCCTTAGAAATTAACTTGTTTTTGCACAATCCATCAATCAAAACGCAAAAGGTAACAACTGTGACCTCGATATCAAGTTTTAGCATGTCTTCTAGCAGATGCAATCCCTCGGTGGGGTTTCCAGACTTAAAGTAAGCGTCCATTAACGTTGTGTAGATCAACGTATTTGCTTTAATTCCATCGTCCTGCATTGTATTCATCACTACCTTAGCAGCCTCAATCTTCTCTACACCACAAAAGCCCCAAATTAAAGTTCCATAGAGCAGCAAATCTGGTTTCATACCTCTCCCCTTCAATTCGTTTAGAAGCTCTAACGCTCTGTCCATGTTTTTCGCCTTAACAAATCCATGAATCAAAGCGTTGTAACTTGCAAGATTTGGAATCACACCGTCTGTAACCATTTTGTCAAAAAGGTCCTCAGCTTCTTTCATTCTCTCCGCATCACAAAGACCATCGATCAGCGCAGTGTAAGTGACCACATTCCATTCCACACCCACATCTAGCATCTCATTAGCCAGCCTAAAAGCATCTGAGAGATCACCGATTTTACAATTAGCATCGACGAGGGAAGTATAGGTAAACTCATTAGGCACAAGACCAACTCTTCTCATGTCAACATAAAACTTGATGGCTTGTTGCATCATATCCTCCTTACAAAAAGCATCAACCAAAGTGCTGTAAGTAACAACATTCGGCTTCAACCCACTTTGCTTCATCTCCCTGTAGAACGCCAAACCTTTAGGCAATATCCGGGATTTACAGAAACAATTGATCAGCGAGTTGTATGTTATAACATCAGGCTCACAGCTCATACTCTTCATTTCCTCGAAAAAGTAAACCGTATCATCTAATCGACCAACCTTCCCATAACCATCAATCATAGAATTATACGTAACAGTGTCTGGAAACAAACCTCTAAACTTCATTTCTTCAAACAAGCCTCTTGCAGCTTCTACATCTCCTTCTTTAAACATACAATCTATCATTATGTTGTAAGTAAACACAGTCGGTTTCGAACCAGCCCCAATCATGTCACTGAAAAAAGTCTTCATCCCATCCGTATTCCCCAATTTCGCAAACCTCTGCAGTAAACCATTGCAAGAACGTGTCTTTGGGAAAACCCTAAACCTCTTCATCTTAGAGAAACACTCAACAGCTTCCTCAAGCATTCCAAGATCAATCAAAACACTAAACAAAGCATCAAACACACCAAAACCAGGAACACAGACATTCCTTGTAGACCAAAGAGCATCAAAAACATCGCAGTCCTTAAACCCAGCCATTTCCCTAAGGATACTATTAGCATCATGATACATCCTAGCACAAAAGAGAATGTGCGCTACTATACAGTATGATTCAACGGTATGATCAAACCCATTACGGTTCATTGACCATTTGAAGAATTTGAAAGCTAATCTCGGGTCTTGTTTAAGTTCAACGAGAACCCTTGGAACCCAAATAGGAGCCAACGTCGAATCAAAAAGCTTCTCAATTTGAGGATCTTCCCAAAGATCATTCTGAACAACCTTACGGATCCAGTCTCTATCGAAGTCTACGGTATAAGTACAAGGGCTGGTGACGAAAGGGTATCGGATGATGCAGAGAAAGCTAGTGAGCCAAACGAAAGGACAAGAGATGAAGGAAGATTGAGAGGGAGAAGAGAGAGGGAAACAGAGAGGTCCTCGAATTTGAGAGAGGGGAGAGCTTACATGTCGAGGGAATCTGCGATTAACGTGAATAAAGTTGCGGAGAGAACAGAACATTTTCAGGAGAAAGTTCAAAGCGAATACAATGAGCCTCATCGTTTAGCTCAGAGACATTGTATTTCTACTATCCATCAGCTATTCGACTGAACAGGACGGGGGAAAAATGGAGAAGAGAAGGAGGAGGAAGAAGGGAAGTAGGGTTTATGAACGAACTCTGGGTTTTGTTGCTTTTGTCCCTGAAAGACTTAACTTTTTGCAGTTCTGTTCTTTTGGGGTATTTTGGTTAGTCAAGTGTGGATTTCTAATGGGCCTTTTGCTACAAGCTACACCGGCCCAACATATGGTTTTTAGTAGGTCATTATTTGTATATGTAAGTGGATTAGTGAGAGCACACAATTATTTTTTCAGTTTTATTATGCATACAACCTCACTTATGGCATGATCTTTATCATTTTTTTGTTTTATCTTCAACTTTTTGTTCATTTTTTCTTTAATTTTATTTTGATAATATGCTTATGCAAATTCTCACTCTAAAAAGAAATTCAAAATCATTAAAATCTTAATTTATAAAAATATTATTTTAATTTTATTAATAATTAATCTGATAATAGATATTTTAAAAACCAAATTAATAAGGATAGTTTAGATTCAGTAATTTGATTTTTAAATTATATATTAAATCTTTTTAAAAAATCTTCATAATTATGTATTAATTGTGTTTAGCAAACAGATGAATAAAAATAAATAGTTGACAAAAAAATAAAAAATAAATAAATAATAAAAAACTGAGAAAATTTTGGTACTGCTACATTAACATAAACAATCTCTAATACTTTTCTTTGAATATATAGTTAATACTAGACTTACTAGTATGCACGAATCCTTTTGACTTAGACTCCTTGTTTGAATGATTTCGAAGTCGGATCACACAAGAAATGAACAACGAGCTCACAGCCTGCATATCACCAGAAGAAATTAAACGTGCAGCCTTTGCGATTAAAGGAAGTAGTGCCCCGGGAGAAGATGGGCTCACAGGGATTTTCTACCAAAGATATTGGTCGATAGTGGGTCCTAAGCTCACGGAAGAAGTTTTGAGTTTCTTCTCTTCTAGCTCTCTCCCGGCAGGTTGGAATCACACACAACTCTGTTTGCTACCAAAGATCCCATGCCCTGTAACCATGAAAGACATGCGACCAATAAGCCTCTGTTCAGTCCAATACAAGATCGTATCGAAAATCTTATGTGACATGCTTAAGAAATTCCTCCCCTCGATCATCTCAGACACTCAAGGAGCCTTTGTATCTGGCCGGTTGATCACAGATAATATCATCGTAGCTCACGAGATGGTTCATAGCCTTGGTAATAAAGACTCGATGGGTAGTAAACATATGGCTATCAAAACTGATATGTCAAAGGCCTATGACAGAGTTGAATGGTCATTTCTTGAAACATTAATGGAAAAATGGGCTTTGATAGAATCTGGATTAGATGGGTGATGTCTTGTGTCAATTCAGTCACTTATTCAGTGCTTCTCAATGGTCGATCACATGGCTTCAACAAACCAGAGAGGGGCATCCGTCAAGGGGATCCTTTGTCACCTTTCCTTTTCATTATGTGCGCTGAAGCATTGGTTAGCAAACTCAACCACTCGGAAAATACAGGCAAATTACATGGTATCAAGCTCCACGATGATGGTCCAGCGGTTCATCACCTGCTGTTTGCTGATGACAGTCTCCTTATGTGCCAAGCAAACACGGTCGAAAGTACTGAGCTAATCAAATGCCTAAAGCTGTATGGTGATGCCTCCGGTCAGCTCATCAACACTTCTAAATCCTCGATTATCTTTGGCTCTAAAGTCACAGACACTATGAAAAATGACATCAAACAAGTACTGGGGATCGATAAGGAAGGAGGAGCAGGTTCATACCTCGGGCTACCAGAATGTTTCAAAGGCTCCAAACGTGATTTGCTGAATTTCATAAGAGAAAAGTTACACGGAAGATTACATGGCTGGTTTGCAAAATCTCTGTCTCATGGCGGTAAGGAAGTTCTGCTAAAATCCGTTGCTATGGCCCTTCCTGTCTATGCCATGTCTGTATTCAAGCTTCCCAAAGACATTTGTGCCAAAATCACTACAGCAATGCGTGAATTCTGGTGGAGTAATGGTGGTAATCGGAAAAAGCTTCCGTGGGTGGCCTGGGATAAACTCTGCAAAAAGAAAGAGGAAGGTGGTCTGGGCTTCCATGACATTGCCATGTTTAATCAGGCTCTTTTAGGAAAACAGGCATGGAGAATCCTTGATGATCCTACCTCCTTGGTGGCTAGAGTTCTCAAAAGCAAGTACTTCAACCATAGCTCTTTCCTCTCAGCAACATTAGGCGTACGCCCATCCTATGCATGGAGAAGTATCATACACGGCAGAGAACTCCTATCGCAAGGTTTGATCAAAACCATTGGTGATGGGACTAAATCAAACGTTTGGGGTACCAACTGGATTCAGGATGTCACGCCTAGACCACCCAATTACAGGCAAGGAAGTAGAGTGGACCTCTCTCTCAAAGTCTCAGACCTCTTCATTCCTCATACCAATCGCTGGGATGAACTTAAAATCCGTAAGATCTTTACAGTGGAGGATGCGAACTACATTCTTCTCCTAAAACCAAATACCAGGAAGGAGGATAGAGACTCATGGGGTTACTCGACCAATGGCATCTACTCCTCTAAAAGTGGTTATAAGTTCCTGCAGCTAGTTAAGGACCTCCAACAACCTGCTCATCGACCTATACCAACCATTGAAAAACACTTTTGGCGGAACTTATGGCGCATCAAACTAGCTGTCGCTGAAAGACTACAATCACGAGGCATAAATGTGGATCCCACCTGCAAAAACTGTGGGCGTTCAGCGGAAACTATCTGCCACATACTCTTTCAATGCCCTGTAGCTATATAAACATGGAGGCTATCTCAAATCACCCTACCCCGTGCAGGCTTCTCCACCAACTCTGTCTTCCTCAATGTGCATCACCTAATCTCTCTGTCCAAAAACAGAGCTGAGTCTACCCTCATAACTCGTACCTACCCGTGGATTTTGTGGCACCTCTGGAAGGCTCGCAATGCCTTGGTGTTTGAGAAGATTAGATACTCTGCAGCAGGTATCATTGAGAAAGCAATGGACGATACTGACGTATGGTTTGCTGTGAATTCACCAGCTCCTATAACGCAGGCTGAAACCCAGCTATGGCAAAAGCCTCAAACTGGAGTTATCAAATGTAACGTGGGCTCCTCATGGAAAAACTCCTGCAATTTCTCTGGAGCGGCTTGGCTGCTCCGTGATTCCTATGGCACCTGTCTCCAGCATAGTCGTCGTGCTTACCCTCGTCCACGGAACAAAATGGATGTCGACTTACACTCTCTCCTCTGGGCAGTGGAAAGTATGGCCTCCTTACACAAAGATAGAGTGATCTTTGAAACCTCATCTCCTGAACTCAGAGAAGCGATGTGTAACCCACACAAACACACGCCTGTCTCCCCACTGATCCTTAGGATCAATACCTGGCTGGGGAAAATACAGGACTGGTCGCTAGAGCATGTTCAGGAAAGCCGTAACACTACGTCCAACTGCATTGCCCAGAGTGTCACACGTGACCATCGATTCCAATCGTATGTGGCAAGCAATGGTCCAAGCTTGCTTCTTCATACATTGCGACGCGAAGCCTTTCATGGTTAAACCCCTTCCCGACTTGTTCATTTATTGGTTTAAGACGTGTTTTTCTTTTGTCTTAGCTTTTATAGATACCTAATGGTATCCATATTTTGTTTCTTCCAGTTAAACTGTGTATT